>SJYC01016046.1:0-77145 GCA_006408675.1 Madoqua kirkii | reverse complement strand
ATTTGACTTTCACTAATGAGTCAAATTAGTACTAAGGCAGAAATCTCAAATATAAAAAGTGGAATGTTAATAGATATCATGAAGGATAAACTTCATCTAACCCAGAATAGGACTATAGTATTTTGTTTTTATTTTAATTTTTTTTGCTCTAGTTTACATAACTCCGTTTTCAATTTTTAAAACAATTTTTTCTTTACAGTTATTTCTTTAGTTCAATGTTTGGTTTCTATAGGAAGAGGTAGTGAATAAAAGTATTTTATATGCTACAAGGGTAGTTTTGACAATATAGTTATTTCCTCCCTGAGAGTTTAATTTTTTAGGTCTAGAACTTGAAACTCCATGGTGTTTAGAAAAGTTTTCCTTTTCCTTGTGATCTTATTGGAATTTTAGCCCATGATACTTTCACCACCTTGAATGATGGTTCATATATTTCATACACTGTGGTTTAAAAAAACCTAACTCCTAAGAAACATTGAAGCTTGGTGAAAAGGATCCAGCTTGCTTTTCTCCCTCCCTCTTCTCCATGTCTTCTAGAGTATGGTCAACGTATATGTATGTGTTAAACAGAGCAGAGGGAGAAGATTATATGCATGAGTCTTGCAGACAGGCAGAAAATTATGGATTTTTAACAATTGTTGATTTTCAGCAATGCACAATTAAATATTTTTAAATTACTCAATTAAATATTGATGGAGTTATCTGCTTAGTATCTGCAGTTATGGCCACTCTGCACCCCCTTTTTATGCTCTAACATGGAATGTTTTTGTCACATCATTCATCTTCTTTTAATCTGTTCTGAGATGATGAAACCCAGCTCTGAGCTCTTTAGCAAATGCACACACTTACACTGCAACTGAAATCTTACCGATAGTGTGCTAGTAAGGTTCTGTCTTCAGATAAAGAGGGGGCCAGATTCAACTCTGAAAAACTCATGACAATGGAGCAGGCTGTCTAAGCAGGCATGGATTCAAGAGTTCTGGTACCTGTGCGTAGAAATGAATATATATTTATCAGTGGCAGTGTACAATTAACTTTTTATACTTCCTGGGAAATGAAATGCTAACTCAAAATCTTGACAGTGTTCGCTACCCTCCTCCCCCAGGCCCCACCAGCACATAGGTGCTTTTGAAAAAGATAGTTGTTCAGTCTGGTTGTATCTTCTATCCTAAGAATCAACACAAAACAAGGAGGGTGGGCAGAGACCAAAGAGATAATAATATTTGAAGGAAATCCCTAGATATTCGTAGTACATTTGGTATAAGTAGAGGCTCCTAAAAAAAAAGAAACACTATAGAATTTTGGGTTCAGTTCAGTCGCTCAGTCGTGTCTGACTCTTTGTGACCCCATGAATCGCAGCACACCAGGCCTCCCTGTCCATCACCAGCTCCCAGAGTTCACTCAGATTCACGTCCATCGAGTCCGTGATGCCATCCAGCCATCTCATCCTCTGTTGTCCCCTTCTCCTCCTGCCCCCAATCCCTCCCAGCATCAGAGTCTTCTCCAGTGAGTCAACTCTTCGCATGAGGTGGCCAAAGTACTGGAGTTTCAGCTTCAGCATCAGTCCTTCCAGTGAACACCCAGGGTGCTTGAGAGAAAAATTGGCAATTGCAGGCAAAAAGCATTTCAGCAAGGGTTCCTGAAAAGGGAGAATGAACAGAAAAAAAATCTGTATATACCTCCAGCTGAAGTATTTGGCATAAAGAAGGTGTATTCCAAATTGCATTTTGAAAAGAGGAAAAAAGTGAGCCATTAGTGTAGAAAACAGAAGTCCAAAGGTAAAGACATTTGCCTGAATATTACAGATCCAGAGAAGGTCCTATTCACCAGTTTTTTAATCTAAACCGTATCAGCACATCAAAGGGAAATGAACAGAAAAAAAATCTGTATATACCTCCAGCTGAAGTATTTGGCATAAAGAAGGTGTATTCCAAATTGCATTTTGAAAAGAGGAAAAAAGTGAGCCATTAGTGTAGAAAACAGAAGTCCAAAGGTAAAGACATTTGCCTGAATATTACAGATCCAGAGAAGGTCCTATTCACCAGTTTTTTAATCTAAACCGTATCAGCACATCAGCTTTGAAAATTGTATAGAAAGTACTTGGGAGACCTTTATTTTTGTCTTTCGATTTTTCAGTTCTTGGCAAGTTGAGCCCTTTGGTGATGCTGGTATGCATGATTCCTGGCCTTCTTTCAGTGTTCCCTGTGCATTCCTAAGTCCCCACTAAGAATTACGTCTTTGGGGTTGAGGCTGTAGGTAATTTATGTTTCTTGCTAGACAGATGTCTGCTGGCCAAGTTCTGGCTTTAGTGGCCCGGAGCTGCCAGTGCTGTTGCGATGATTAATAAAGTGAGATGTTCATGATAAGCGCATGAGCGCCCATCTTTCCTATAGTGTTTATCAGTCTTCGTCATGATTTGTTTCTCATTCCAGGAAGCTTAGGGGGTTTAAGCCTTATTAAGTACTTTTCATGGTATCTCATGAAATATCCAAAAGAGCAGTACTAGAAATTGGTGCTTTTACATTCTTTTGTAGTGTTCTTTCATTAGAACTCATCATTTTCTACTTTATTGAAAACAGATCACATAGTAATATCTTTTAAAAAATGCTTCTGGTAGACATCTGGTAAACCCTTTAGTGCAGTGATGCTCAAAACTGGCTAATCACTCAAATCATCTGAGAAGTTTGGAAAAAAAAAAAACAACAGATGTCAGGGCCTCATCCTGGACTTGAATTAAAACACCTGGCAGCCGGGCTCAGGAATCTAATTTTCCGCAGGTGTGTCTGGCACTCAGTTGGCTTTGTAAAGCCCAGATCAGGTTTGTTTTCTTTACACTGTCATCGTCACCAAAGCAAACCATTTTCTAGATGGAGAAACCAGCGTCCATGAAAGCACCAAAGGCCTTGCCCAAGGTCGTGAGTGAACGGAAGGGCCTCAGGAGGACACCAGGACCCTGAGCCCGAGTCCCACGTTCTGTCTCCAGCATTTGTAGATGGCATTTTCTGGGGAGGTTTTCTTTATTATTTTGTATATTATTAAAGCTTTCAGAGGTAACATAAATCTATCTGCTCTTAGCTGTTAGAATGGACTCTGCTACTTCATGTCCCTAAGCCAAAAATTTATCACAATTTATATCAGCTTATTTTGACCACAATTAATAGCTGTGAGAACAATGTTGTAAAATACATTTAAAGCACTTTTAATTTGCTGTTTGGGATAATCTGGGACAGTATGCTGAGGAGAGTATTTTGAATTACTGAGCGAAAAAATGGGGATTATGTCTCTCACAGCATCTTTTAAATTCATTTCATATTATGGATTTGTAGGTCCACATTCAATATAAACAGACTAGACCCTCTTGTTTTATTTATAGCTTACTTGTAGCAGTGGTACCATTCACATTATACGAGGTTGAATTTAGTTATTGCAGCTGCCCATAATATCATTTCTAAGACTTTTACTCTCATGCTGCTTTTATTTTCTCATGTAGAAGGCTACTTCTTGGCTTGGTAATATAAGGAAAATGAATTGCTGTTCAGTCACTCAGTCATGTCTGACTCTTTTTAGCTCCATGGTCTGTAGTACCCCAGGCTTCCCTGTCCTTCACCATTTCCCAGAGCTTGCTCAAACTCATGTCCATTGAGTCGATCATGCCATCCAACCGTCTCATCCTGTGTCGTCCCCTTTTCCTCCTGCCTTCAATCTTTCCCAGCTTCAGGAGTGTTTCCAATGAGTTGGCTCTTCACATCAGGTGGCCAAGTATTGGAGCTTCAGCATCAGTCCTTCCAATGAATGCTCAGGATTGATTTCCCTTAAGATTGATTGGTTTGATCTCCTTGCAGTCCAAGGGACTCTCAAAAGTCTTCTCCAACACCACGTGCAAAAGTATCAATTCTTCGGCACTCAGCTTTCTTTATGAAAATGAATAGATGTTCATTTTTATATGCTCATATGCAAATTTATTTAAAGCTGTATACCAGAAGCAGTTTGGATATGTTCTCATTGGCATGTTGTTTGTCAGCAGCTAAATGGTCAAGAATGAGTTGTTTCCTGACTCAGCTTCAGTAAGCCCTCTCTGTGGCTCCTCGTTCTTATGTTTCTGTCTGCGGGCCATGGTGTTTTACCATGGATTGTGTGGAATCTTACTGTTTTGTGAGCGCAAGCATTTTTTAGAATAAGTCAGGGACACATTCGCCTCTAAAAACAATTTTTAGTACTTCCTTTTCTGTTAATAATCCTGACATCTTATATGTGTCCTCTTCCTCACAATCCTTTTGGTGGGGGTTCTGCTTTCTATTCCAGAGTAAATCACAGAAAAAGATTAATTATCATATTTTACTGTTATTAAGAAAAGGTGATACTAGAGTGCACTAATATAACATGGAAGGAAAGATCTAGGATGTATGGTAATTCCTTTGACCATATTCTGCATTGGTTATTCCTTTGTTGGAATATATTTGCTTAATACTTAAAACCTGGTCAGGTGGAAACCAAAAGGCCAAGAGGCAAAACCCTGAGGTTCATTCAGTCTTCTCTAAGAGATACACTTATTATCAGCAGCCCTCAAGATTACATACCACCAGGTTGAGACGACAGCAGTTGTTTTGGAGTAGGTGAATAGTTATCCTGAGATTTTTTTTTTCTCTGCTAGAGAACCTAACAGAGGTTCTGACAATAGGTATCCTGAAAAGCAAATCTCTTAAACCTTTGAAGAAGTAAGCACTAGACTGAGGTTTGATTTATACTAACTAGCTAAACTAACACAATATGATGTTGTGTTAGTTTCTGATGTATAGCAAAGTGATTCAGTTATACATATATACATATCTATTCTTTCTCAGTTCTTTTCCTATTAGGTTGATAATAGCCTTTTAAGGAAAGAATATTGAACCAGGAGTAACAATTTGCTTACAATCTGAATATATCATTTGTAAAGTGTTTTCTCTAGAACTGGACTGTGTTGTATTATTGGAAAGACAATTTTAGCACCTGCTTCAGGCAAGCTGCATACTGTCTTGGAGCCTCTTTTTCTTCATGCAAAAACCTAGTTATATTTGCCCTACTTTTCAAATTGTTGAGAGGATCAAATGAAATATGTGAAGATAACTTATAAGCTATAAAGTACCATATAAAGTTGCTGCTGCCGACTCTGTGCAACCCCATAGAGAGCAGCCCTCCAGGCTCCTCCATCCCTGGAATTCTCCAGGTAAGAACACTGGGAGTGGGTTGCCATTTCCTTCTCCAGTGCATGAAAGTGAAAAGTGAAAGTGAAGTCACTTAGTCGTGTCCGACTCTTCATGACCCCATAGACTGCAGCCTACCAGGCTCCTCTGTCCATGGGATTTTCCAGGCAAGAGTACTGGAGTGGGTTGCCATTGCCTTTTCTGACCATATAAAGTTAGGTACTGATTTATTATGTAGTCAAAATCTTAAAGATTTATAGGTAGAATAGTATTATAATTTAAAAGTCAAGTTTAATCAGTGTGTGTGTGCCAGGTCACTTCAGTAGTGTCAGACCCTGTGCAACCCTGTGGACTGTAGCCTGCCAGGCTCCAATGTCCATGGGATTCTCCAGGCAAGAATACTGGAGTGGATTGCCATGGCCTCTTCCGAGGGATATTCACACCTCTGGGATTGAACCCCTGTCTATTAGGTCTCCTGCATTGGCAGATAGTTTCTTTACCACTAGCGCCACCTATTGTTTCTACAATTTAAAAGTTGAGTTTTAATAAGTAGCGCACTTAATTTAACTATTTCTTCCTGTGAATAAAAAACTATTTCATCACTCATTCTTTGACGAAAGCTTCCTTGGTGGCTCAGACTAAAGAATCTGCCTACAATGCAGGAGACCAGGGTTCAGTCCCTGGGTTGGGAAGATCCCCAGGAGAAGGGAATAGCTACCTACTCCAGTATTCTTGCCTGGAGATTTTCAAGGACAGAGGAGCCTGGTAGGCTGCAGTCCACGGAGTCACAGAGTATGACATGATGAGTGACTAACTCTTTCACTGAAGTAAGGAAAATGACTAGTAGGTAAATGAAGAGAATTTTAATTGAGCAGATATTATCCCTGGTCATAGAAGTGCAGATGAGAATTTCATCTTCACATCTACTAATTATGTGGAAAGATACGGTACTGAAAGAGCAGGGGGAAAATGAAAGAAACAGGTTTTTAGATAACATTTCCTACCCCCATCCTAAGTTCCTTTTCATAGCTGGGATATTATAATTAGATGTTTCCTAGATAATACATGGTACAACTATGATCAAAACATTGCAAAACAAAAGCACATGAAGCTAGTGCTTATTCAGAACATCACAGTATTACATAAATATGGCAGCAAGTTCCATTCTTAGTGAGTGGTCCCTAACGGATTTATGCAACCACTAAAAGCCGCTCTGCACTCTAAGACACAGCTTCGTCAACACAAATCATATCTTCTAATAAACAGTATCTTTATTTAAATGATATTTTCCATTGCCATTTGTTAACGCTCATTTCTTGCAAGGGTCTGTAGAGTTAGGATATTAAATATTAAATAATAGTTAAATAAGGGAAAGACTTTATTTTGTTCACTGTTATACCGTCATTGCCTGGAGCGTTGTCTGAAATATAAATCTTTGTGACAAGAGTCAATGAAATAATTCTCTGATAATCGGAGAGGAGACTTTAAGAACATCTGGAAGACATACTACATAAACCTATTAAGTATAAATTCTGCTAATGTGTGTAATACTCTGAAACATCCTTGAGTCTCGTACACTTAGCAGATTTATCATTTCTTCTTATTTGCTCTACTTAGGGGCGTGCTGCCTTAACACAAGAGAAAGAGGAATTTGCCCACGAACATAAAGAAATGAAGAGCCTCGAAGCCATCGTTCAAGACATAGAGCCAACTGCCCTCATTGGTGAGCTGTGGCTTCTTCGCTCTCCTGTAAACCCTGTCCCCACCCCACGGGGCCCAATTTGTCTCCTTACAGTTAATTTTTCAGCATTGCTTACTGATCTACCTTATTTTGGCTGCACTGGGTCTTTGTTGCTGGTGAGGGCTGTCTCCAGCAGTGGCTGCTACTCCTGTTGCAGTGCGTGGGCTTCTCACCGAGGCAGCTTTACTCGTTGTGGAGCAAAGGCTGGAGGCCACGTGGCCCTTCAGTAGCCGTGGTCCACGGGCTTAGCTGCCGCGTGGCGTGTGGGCTCCTCCCAGACCAGGGATCGAACCCATGACCCCTGCACTGGCAGGCGGGATTCCTGTCCACTGTACCACCAGGGAAGTCCTCTTGCTGATGATTTTTGAGACATTCTTTAGCTTTTTGAAATTCTGGTCTTTGGAATTCCATAAAGTTACCTATTCCCTGAAGCAGCAGTGCCCCCTAGACGCCTAGATGTGTAAATTAGTGCCGCCTTGTTATGTTACCAATGATGCCAGCTGAGGGGGGTTGTTCCCTCTGCTAACTCTGTCAACCTGTCAACACCTGGCACATCCAGCACTTCGCCAGGCCAGTTATTCCAAACAGACAGTGCCTCTCGAATGCGGGCGATTTTGCCCCGTTAAGAAACATTTGGCAATGTCTGGAGACATTTTTGTTGTCAGGCTGGAGGGAGAAGGTCAGGGCTGCCGACATCATTGGGTGGAGACGAAGGGACGCTGTTTCACCTTCGCCAATGCCTGAGAAAGCACCCCTGCCCCCAACGAGGAATTGTCCAGCCCAGAATGCTCTTGGGGCTAAGGTTAAGAAAGACTGGAAACAGGGACTGTAATTTCACGTCTTTATATCTTCCCCATAGCAGACAACATGGTAGTTTCCCTCCTGCATGTGCACAGAAAGATGTTTAGTGTGGACGAATTTGTTGTGGTTGGAAAAGAAATCTCAAAGTTTTGAAGCTTTATATGCTTTATTTTGTGTGTATATAATGCCAGCCCTTACTTGGTCGTACATTCCATTTCTAGAAGCTCCCGTGCAACAACAGATGACGATATTGAGAATAAGGATGAGAACTCTAATAAAAACAAGTATTTACTCCATGACAGCAACTATAGTAAACCTTCATTGTTGTTTTTTTAATAAAATCTGTTCTATCAGGAATCTTACTGTTTAAAATCTCATGATGCTAATTGCTTTGTCTGTTCAAATTCTTTCAGTGAGTCATACTTCAGTTCTGTCATTGAATGGGATGATTGACTTAAGTGTTAGCACTGGATTAGAAAACATGATTACTTGGTAGCCTCAGACACTGAAATAAACTTCTAGAATTGTTTACAGAGAGATAATATATATTAGCTACATCTATTTTCCAATAAAAATTCCTATTATCCGAATTCCTAGTGATTGGTCATTAAATCTACTCATGAGCCAAATATTGAAACTGTTTTTTTTTTCCATAGATACTATATCCTTAAAGACTATTGGCATTAACAGCCATCTCTTTTTGTCATTTTCATACAAATATTCTATATTGCTTAGGGTATGTTACAAAATGCCCTGACGTGTCTCATTGTTTGGTGGGGGGGTGGGGTGGGGCATTGGATTAAATAACCAATGATGGCCCTGTTAACTGGTTTTTGTTTCTGTGTTAGGAGTTGCTGCGATTGGTGGTGCGTTCTCAGAACAAATTATCAAAGACATGGCAGCCTTCAATGAACGGCCTATTATTTTTGCCTTGAGTAATCCAACTAGTAAAGCAGAATGTACTGCAGAGCAGTGCTATAAACTGACCAAGGTAAAGGAAAAAAGACCACGTAACTGACATTTTAATAGTCAAATTGTAATTCTTTATAGGGAAGCCCAGGGTATCTAAGGTGCCTGCCCATTAACCTTTAAACATTTTACAACCAAGAGTGAAGGAGAAGTGAACAGGTTGGGAAGGATAAGAACCATATCCTTTTTTAGAGTGTCATATAAATCCTGTTCTTCAATAAAACGGAATAAACTTTGTAAGGTTTTATTGATAATTTTCCTTAAGTGCTTTGGAAGTATCTAAGATCTAAACATAAAAGTTAAAAAGGAAAATGCTTGATCCTAGATGCTTATTAAAATAACTTTTAACTAGCTATTCCTAAACACTGAAGTATACAGTATAAAACCACAGCCTTATTTTTGCTTTGCTGACTGCTCCTGGTTTTGGATTTTGATGCTGTGGGTGGGGCACTTGGGCAGTTATCTTGACATCCAGCCAGGTTAGTATAGGCATCCTTAAAGCCTCAATACATAACTATTTCCAAAACATGTGACTTTCATACTCTGTGTTTATTAATATGTACTTGACCAGTATATTGCCATAGCTCCTTTTCCCCTTCAAAGACTGAAAATGTCATTGCGACAGAATAAAGGTTGAGTCACACATATCTAACACCTTTTATTTGTAAATAAATATAAAATGAACTAGAAAAGATAAAGAAGACAGAGCTATAGCACTCTGCATAAATTAGACTCGATGCATAAATAAACCTGGATGGCCTTCTTTAATTTTGTATCCTTAAATGCTTATTACTAGAATTAATGAAATGTTGCAGAGGAGCTACTCCATTGTTTATTTCTCTTCTTTGGGATGGCATCAGTGCCCTAAATAATTTAAATTTTTATCCCATCTCTAGATTAGGGAATTTGCCTCACATAACTTAGTCCTCAAATCCTTAAAGAAAAAAAACAAAAACCCAATAACAAAATCTTAGCATGGTGCATTACACATAATATACATGTAATAAATAAGTGCTTAAGTATTTATTTTGTTTTGGCATATTTCAGTAGGCCTCAACAGTTGATAGATTCAATGATAGTAGATGTAAACAAAATTAGCCAAATTTATATAGTTGTGTTTTTAAGTTTGAATGTGTCTGGTATAAATGACCTAAACTCATGATTTTGCCTAATGCTCTTTGTTGCTATACATAAAATTAAAAGTCATTTTGAAGCTGAAAACGTTGGTTCAGCCAGAGGATTACAGAATAAGAAGCGGGCTACCTGCTGCTGGGTGTCTTTACTGTTGCAGACACAGGTGAAAAGTTATTAGGAAAGGTTCAAAATACAAAATACAAAAAGATTCTTGAATGCTGAAAAATGATAATTATACCAAACTGGTATGGAGAGGTTTCCTTCTCCATATTGACAATCTATATCGATGAGAATATTTAGCCATTATTTATTTAATACCATGGGCTTCCCAGGTGGCTCAGTGGTAAAGAATCTACGTGCAATGCGGGTTCGATCCCTGAGTTGGGAAAATCCCCTGGAGAAGGAAATGGGACCCATTCCAGTGTTCTTGCCTGGAGAATCCCATGGACAGAGGAGCCTGGTGGGCTACAGTCCATAGCATCACAAAGAATTGGACATTACTGAGTACACACACATAATATCCATAAAATGCAAAGATTGTAGAGTGATAAGCAGGAGAAAGAGTGAAGGACAGGAGAGCAATAAACAAGTGTGTATTTAACGTTGCAGGTCTCTTTCTCAAATATAATTTTCAAGGATATATATCAATTATGTATGTAAATGATAATTCAGTTACATTAGAGATTTGCTTATAATAGAACATTTTATCTCCTAGTCAGAGTTGACAGTATCAGACTTGTCTGAAAACAAAACCTACTTTTGTGAAAAATATGACAAGTGTCTGATAAACATCTGGGTGAGAATTTCGTTTTTTTCTTCATCTATTTTCCTCTTTCTATACCCCAAATAAGGTTGATTTGTATTATACTTTACCTTTACAGAAAAGGTGAAGTAAAGTGAAGTGAAGTGATGTGGCTCAATCATGTCTGATTCTTTGAGACCCCATGCACTATAGTCCACTAGGCTCCTCCATCCATGGGATTTTCCAAGCAAGAATACTGGAGTGGGTTGCCATTTCCTTCTCCAGGAGATCTTCCCGACCCAGGAATTGAACCCAGATCTCCTGCATTGTAGGCAGATGCTTTACCATCTGAGCAAGTTAATATAATATCATAATGGATTTAGACTCTAGGTATAAGAGGGATGAAATTTATAATTCAGTCTATTTTCATTTAAACTGTACTTTGGGGATTTGGAGAACGAAATGGCAACCCACTCCAGTACTCTTGCCTGGAAAATCCCATGGATGAAGGAGCCTGGTGGGCTGCAGTCCATGGAGTCGGACACAACTGAGTGACTTCATGTTCACGTTGGGGATTTAGTGCTGTTTTTGCTTTTCAAGGGCATTTCTTAGACTGTGATGCTTATTTGTTAAGGGTTTCCTATCCCTGTTTTCGAGGGCTGAGTAGTTTCATCTGTATCACCTCCCAGATCACACAGATGCCCCCTCGCTTTGACTGGCAGTCTGGAGTCTAGTCTCTGACAGGCCCTGAGTTCATGCTGTCTTAAAACTTGTAAATACAAGGTTCCTCAAAAACATGAGAAGATATTGGGTTGGTCAAAAAGTTTGTTTGAGTTTTTCCATATGAACTTTTTGCCCAACCCAATATTAAGACTAGGGGAAAAACATATAAAGACAGTTTTTTGCAGTTATTGATAATTTATTCTTATTTGCTAATCCTGCTTATGCTAGTGAATTTTTTTCCTATGGGACCTTCCAGATAATTCTTTACAATATATAAAATTGGTCCCAATGATTACATGGAAGCATGTTGACCCCTAAATTCTTAACCTACAACGTAAGCCTTTATAAGACTCAAACACCAACCCATCACTTTTGTCTTCAGAAGCCTATAAGCGGAAGCCTCTAGGCTAGAGATGGTTGATGGCCCTGTGTGTTGGACCACCGCCAACAACAGGTGGTGGTCTTGGGGTCTCCTGTACTTCGTACACTTCTCCTTGGAGGAGAGAGGAAGATAGAGAAAAGAAATAAGCACTCACTTCAGAACTTACCACCAACATCATGAGAGCTTGCTCATTCACACTTACTAGGGAGTCGATGAAAAATTAGACCTCTTTCTAAATACTAAGTACTTGCACTGTTCTCTTAGGATCCATCTGTTTGAGGACACCCTGCCTCTTTTCACGGTTGTGTGTCTGTCTTGCAGGGTCGCGCCATTTTTGCCAGCGGCAGTCCTTTTGATCCCGTTACCCTTCCGAGTGGAAAGACTCTTTATCCTGGCCAAGGCAACAATTCCTACGTGTTCCCTGGAGTTGCTCTTGGTGTCGTGGCGTGTGGACTGAGGCATATCACGGATAAGATTTTTCTCACCACTGCTGAGGTATTGTAAAATACTGTCTGTCTGTCAAGGCTGTGAAATCTCAACTCAGCTTGTTGTAGGGCATCTGCTGTTTTATTTAGTATCTCAGCTCACTCCCTAAAAGGTGTAAAGTCAGAGGATCAAGTCTTTCCCCCAGAGGAGTAAGGGATGGGTTGTAAGTTCACAGTGAGTCATTAGTAAGCATTGTTCTTCTGTACCCTGCAGAAAGACTGTGTTCTGATCCCTTAAAAGGGACCTTTTTAAAATTGATGTACAATATTATATAAATTACAGGTGTACAACATAATGATCCACAGTTTTTAATGGTTATATTCCATCTGTGCCTATTATAAAATATTGGCTGTATTCCTGTGCTGTACAATATGTCCCTGTAGCTTGTTTTATACACAATAATGTGTGCCTCTGCCTCTGTTTGGCCACTCCTCCTTCCCTCTCCCCACCGGTAACCACTGGTTTGTTGTCTGTATCCAGGAGTCTGCTGCTGCTTTGTCACATTCACTATTTTGTTGCATTTTTTAGGTTCCACGTATAAGTGACATCATACAACACTTATCTTTCTTTGCCAGACTTATTTCACATAGCATAAGTCTATCTTCAAGTCCATCTCTGTCGCTGCAGATGGCCAGTTGGCACTTTTTTGTGGCTGAGTAGTTTTCCATTATATGTATATGCCACATCTTCTTTAGCCATTCATCTTGATGGACACTTATGTTGCATCCACATCATGGCAGTTGTAAATAATGCTGCTCTGAACATAGAGTCACATGTATTTTTTCAAATTATAGTTTTGTCTGGATATATATATATACACATACACTCTGAAGTGGAATTTCTGGGTCATGTGGTAGTTCTGATTTTAGTTTGAGAAACCTCCAAACTATTTTCCACAGTGGCTGTACCAGTTTGCATTCCCATTAACAGAGTTCAAGAGAAGGAACTTAAAAAAAAAATCTGCAAATTTTGATCAAGTTCTGTGACAATAATGAGACAATTAAAATTTTTGTTTCCAAATCATGAAATAAGATTTGGAGACTCTTCAGTGGGGAAGATTTCTATGGAGAACCTTCCTAAATGATGACATTTTGATGATTTGAAATGCAAGTCTGATTTGGTATAGTGAAGAAATGTTTCTCATTCAGGGTTCAGTGCAGAATACACCAACCACTCTAGTATTTCAGCGAAGAAGAAATTAAAACAGAGAGCTTGGTGTTTGTAAAGTCATTAAAAGGACAGAAGCAGGCTGTTCTGTGGGCCTTCAGGAAAGATTCACAGAACACCACACAGCAGACCCAGTAAGGACGCTATGTTACACTACCGTTTGGCACCCTGAAGGATCCGAAATTTCACCTTTGTTATTTAGTTGCTAACTTGTGTCTGACTCTTTTGCAATGCCATGGACTGTAGCCTGCCAGGCTCCTCTGTGCATGGGATTTCCCAGGCAAAAACACTGGAGTGGGTTGCTGTTTCCTTCTCGAAGGGATCTTCCTGACCCAGGGATCAAACCTGCATCTCCTGCATTAGCAGGTTGATTGTTTACCACTGAGCTACCAGGGAAGCCAAAAATTCAGCCTTACTTGCAGGCTAGCAAGTCAGCGTGCCAGAGATTCACAGATGACGGCAAAGGACACAGAACTCCTAGGTCAGAGATAGAGGAATTTATTACTCGTGGCACAAGAGATAATGGGAACCTCAGGCTCCCATCAGTTTCCCTTCTCTCCCAAGCTTCGGGAGGATGACACAGTGGTTGGACCTTTGTGAAATCATGAGCTTGTGATAATCAGAGTGTTCATCTGGTTGATACTTTTGAGGAGGATGCAGTTTATGTGGAGAAATTTAAGCGAGTTTCTTCTCTTAAAATTAACCCACTGCACAACATGCTAACTGAACCGAACCACATCCAAACTGATTAACGTTCACATGATTTCATCACACATGCAGGCTTTTCTCTCCACTGTGAAAGATGTGTATGTTATTGGCGTGGTCTCAAGGAGCCTAACCCCAGGGTTTCGCACTTGTCATTCCCTGAGAACAGATGTCTGTCAGCCCTCCTGCCGGTTTCCTTTTCCTCACTGCACGATGGCTAGGGTTTCAGAGCTTCTCTGACTCAAAACGTCGTGTTACTGAGACCTGTCAAAGTTGTTCTTACATTAAGGAAAATGTAGTCATTGTCTTCTGTAGCAACCACATCAGAAGAGGAAAATGGTCTTTTATGGCTGCCGGTGATTTCTCTCCTAAATAACTCCAGCACCCTCTAGTGACAGATTTCCAGCCAGTGAGCTCTCGGGCTGATTTGCATCACTTTCTTCTTAGGCATCACATAATATTTCTGTTTTTTATGCCACATCAGTGCTTTCTTTGTGTCCCTTTAAAAAAATTTTCTTAGAGTACAGTTGCTTTACAGTGTTGTTTTAGTTTCTGCTGTACAGCAAAGTGAGTCAGCCACATGCACGCATGGATCCTCTCTGTTTTGAGGCCTTTCAGGCCACCACAGAGCGTCCCCTTTGCTTTCCAGTAGTTCCCTATTGACTAAGCTCCTTCCCCAAATTCATTATCTTTTGTTCTCATTTTCTCTTTTAATTTCTGCTTTCAGAGATCTCACTCTTTCTCTTGTTTCCGTTGTCATCATTCTGAAAGGGGCCAAATATGTGTATCTCTGTTCTTATTTTTTACCAAATCTCCTGTGACCCAATGGGTATTTCCACCAAAATGCCCTGCTGTTTCTTTAAATACAGATGTGAAAAACCGTCTTTCGTCTCTCCTCACCTTCAATATCCGCATTTCTGTTTGTGACACCCACTTTGTAAGCAGGCTCCAAAGCTTGGAAGACTGCCTTTCTTTTTAATCCTCCCGAATCCCAAAGCCTTGGAATATACCACGCCTAGGATCAGCCAAGGGACTTGCCCTGCAGTGATTCCTTCTCCACTGGTCTAAGCCTATCTTCAGGTCTTGGCTTAAGTCTTGCCTCATCCTTGGCTCTTTCTGAGACTGCTCTGAATTATTTTTATCTTTCTCCATAGCCATGACTGTTTTTAGCAAACTCTTTGATATTTCATTTGATTCCTCATTGTATTGTGCTTTCAGGTGTTTCACGTATCAAACAGTCAAGTCTTGCCTTATAACTAAATCATATGTGATATTCTGTAAAACCAGAAGGTCTCCCATATACATCTTTCAGAAGACCAGTAGCACCCAACACCATGCTAAAACACTTAGCAGAAACTTGCTAAATACTTATTCAATTAAACAAAACTAGTCAATAGTATTTATCAGTGAGAATACAATACCACAGACACGCCTCTTGTTAAGTGGCTAAGTCTTGTCTGACTCTTTGCGACCCCTTGGACTGCAGCACACCAGGCTTCCCTGTCCTCCACTATCTCCCGAAGCTTAATGAAACTCGAGTCCATTGAGTTGGTGATGCCATCCAACCATCTCATCTTCTGAAATCTCCTTCTCCTCCCGCCTTCAATTTTTGCCAGCATCAGGGTCTTTTCCAGTGAGTTGGTTCTTCTTATCAGATGGCCAAAGAATTGGAGCTTCAGCTTCAGCATCAGTCCTTCCAATGAATGTTCAGGGTTGATTTCCTTTAGGATGGACTGTTTTGATTTCCTTTCTGTCCACAGGATTCTCAAGAGTCTTCTCCAGCACCATGATTCAAAAGCATCAGTTCTTTGGTGCTCAGCCTTCTTTGTGGTCCAACCCTCACATCTGTAAATGACTACTGGAAAAACTATAGCTTTGACTAAATGGCTCTCTGTCTGTAAAGTAATGTCTCTGCTTTTGAATGCATTTCCAAGGAGCAAGCATCTTTAAATTTCATGGCTGTAGTCACTGCTTGCAGTGATTTTGGAACCCAGGAAAATAAAGTCTGTCACTGTTTCCATTTTTTGCCATGAAGTGATGGGAGCAGATGCCATGGTCTTGTCTTTCTGAAGTTGAGTTTTAAGCCAGCTTTTTCACTGTCCTCTTTCACTCTATCGAGATGCTCTTTAGTTCTTCTTCGCTTTCTGCCATTAGAGTGGTATTACTCTATGTGAGGTTGTTGATATTTCTCCTGCAATCTTGATTCCAGCTTGTGATTCATCCAGCCTGGCATTTCTCATGATGTACTCTGCATATAAGTTAAATATATAGCCTTGACATACTCCTTTCCCAGTTTTGAACCTGTCTGTTGTTCCAGGTCCGGTTCTAACTGTTGCTCCTTGACCTGCATGCAGGTTTCTCAGGAGGCAGTTCAGGTGGTCTGGTATTCCCATCTCTAAGAATTTTCTGCAGCCTCTAAAATGCACAAAAAGAAGAATGCTCTTGTCTCTATTTTGTCGTTAACAAAAATAGCATGGAAGAGATCTTGGTGAATGCTTTGTTTGGCCACCACAAATCTAGTAACTATTTGGATTATTGTCAAATGCTAGTTGGCTCTCTTATGGAACTAGAAATCCCACGGATTGGCACCAATCCCAAAGACTGTTGCTGCACATTTTTATATCACAAAGAGATTTTTTGGCTTTCTTGGTCCTCTGGACAGTCTCTTGGGCTTAGAGTGTTCAGGGTCAGCGATGCAGACTCCCAAGTAGTCTGTACAGCAGCCGAAACAGTCTCCTGTCTCCGGTTCACATCTGGGAGGCAGACCTGGTCCTCCTGCCGTTGCACCCCTCCTCCTAAATCGCCTTCCCCACCCTCTCTAATGTCTGCCCAGATGACTGTAGAGGGGATCTCCCTGACCACAGCACCTAGAGGAGACTTTGATTCATGTAAGTCACTGGATAACTGAAAACCCAGCTAATTTTAGTATTCATATAATGCTGTCTAAGGTATAATCCAAATTCAAGTTTTGTCAGTTATCCATAAAAGATCTTCGTGATTCGCAGAGTGCTTTTCCATATGCAAGAGCATGCCAGCCTCTGTCTTTTCTGGCAGTGGCGTTTTGAAGAGCACAGGCCAGTTTCTCGCAGCGGTCCTCATGATTTAATTCAAGTTACGTGGTTACAGGGTTTGGTTTAGTTGGCCCAATAATCACATCTTTCTCGGTGCATCACATCAAAAGGCTCATGATGTCAATTTGTCTCATTTGCGAACGATTTTATGAGGTAGGATTGACAAAAAGCCACAAATCTTTCACCTTGAGTTCAGAGATAAGTATACATCTTTGAAGCCATCACCACAATCCACACCATAAACAAATATATTACCTCCAGAAGTTTTTCCAACCTTCTTTATTACGTGTATGTGTCTGTGTGGTAAGAACATTTAATGTAAAATATCTACCCTTGTAGCACATTTTGCACTGTTTCCTTTAGAAATAGGGAGGGGTGGGGACAGCCCATGCTGAAGCTGATTAGATGGTTCACATGATCTGATGTCTGTGTGAAATTAACATCCTACTGGCAGTGTGACTCAGAAATAGCTTTCTGAGTCCTCCTGTACCTCCCGTGTAAGAAGACGTGAGCTGGGAGTGAGGCATGAGCAGCCTCTGCCCTCTGCTTTCAGGTCCCTTCCCTTCGCTTCTCTCATCCTCCTCTGAACTCCGCACTCCTCTGCCCCCGGCGCTCGAGTGTGTCGGGTCAGAAAGCTGCCGGCTTTGCATGGTGCAGTGGAAGAGGAACTGAGTTCGGAGGAAACCCAGATGCTCATCACCATTTTTTCACTGATTATCTTCTCCCACCAGTCTCCACACACACTCGCATACACACACCAGTCTCTAAGCCTCTCTGAGCTCCAGTTTCTATCGAGAAAGGGAGAGCTGCAAGTGCCTGGGGCGTTTGTGTGATCTGCTTTTGTCTGTAACGGCATTCTCCATTTTCCTCACAACTACCACGTTGTATGATATGAAGTATTTTTTTTTCTTTTTTTTTTTTAAGGTCATAGCTCAGCAAGTATCAGATGATCACTTGGAGGAGGGCCGGCTTTATCCTCCTTTGGACACCATTAGAGATGTTTCTCTGAAAATTGCAGAAAAGGTAAAACCACTGTGGCTCAAGTCTCATTGTTTTTCCTTCCTTCTGTGGCTAAGTGTGCACATTTGGACAGTAAGCCGGTAGGAAAAATGCACTTCCTGAAATATCTGTGTCCACTGCTTATGTCAGAAGCCAGAGAAGTGAGGCCTGGTGCCCTGCCAGAGCGTAGCAAGTGTACCGGATCCTTCGGCATGGGTTGGATCTTTAATTCCCCTGCCATTCTTTTTCTCTCCCAGAATTGAAGTAATTCATCAGGCTTTCATTTCAGCTGAGCTTCCCCAACTTCACCCTTTTCTGTTTGGCATTTTTCATATAACGCTATGATAGTCACCACAATATTGCAAGTATGATAGAGTGATGTTTAGGCCTTTCACCACCCAAGTCTCTGTGATATGTGACATCTTAAAAATGACAGTTGATTAAATTGGGCAGGAGGCAAAACAGTGAGAACGGAGAACTCAAAGCTGTTGAGGTGGCAGATGAACTCTTCAAGGAGCTAGTCAAGAAGAACCGTAACTTCCTGTAACTAAGATGAGAGAGAAGTTGACTTTTTTGTAGGGTGGTTGTATTCATCTGCTAGGGCTGCCATAATGAATCGCCACCAGCTGGGTGACTAACATAACAGAAATTTACTTTCTCACAGTTCTGGAAGCCGGAAATCTAAGAGGAAAGGGGTTGGCAGGTCCAGTTTCTTTGGAGGCCTCTCCTTGGTTTGTTGATGACCACCTTCTCACTGGGTCCTCTTGTGGCTGGCCTTCTGTGTGTGCCCATCCTTGGGGTCTCTCTGTGTGTCCATATTTTCCGTTTTTATAAGAACATCAGTCATCTTGGGTTAGGGCTCACTCAAACAGTCTCATTTTAACTTAATTATCTCTCTAAAGGCCTTGTCTCCAAATGCAGTCCCACTCTGAGTACTGGAGGTTAAGGCATCAGCACTTTGGGGTAGCATACTTCAGCCCACAATAGTAGTCATATGTTAAAACTGGAATTTCTCAGCCTCAGCCCTGTGCACATGGCTCTTTGTGCCCTGGGTAACTCTTTGTTGTGGGGGCTAGCTCAGGGATTATAGATGGTTTAGCCGCATCCCTGGTCCTTATTCACCAGACGCCAGTAGACTCTGCAACAGGTGTGACAACTGAAAATGTCTCCAGACATGGCCAAACGTCTCCTTAGAGAAAGAATTGCTCCTGGCTGAAAGTAAAAATTTATTAGCAAATTTATCAAAACAGTCCCGCTTAGGATTCATACGTCATTATTTATCTTGTTGATTGAAAGTAGGTGCTTCAAAAACCAAGTAATCCTTCAAAAAAAAAAAAAAACCTTTAAATAATTCTGCTTGGTTGTCTGTTCATGGAAGAGTATGCTCGTAGTTTGTCCCAAATTGTCTCTATTAGTTTTAAACCCCTAATAGTTTGGATTATTAATACATGGATCATCACATTGTCATGTTAAGTTCCTTTTGAAGATTTCGATGAAAAGGAGTAGCATATGATCAGAGGAGAAAGTAAGACGATGAAGGACAGCGGTAGAGTACAGAGGACTCAGACATTTCTCCAGGCAAGAAGACTGGAACGGGTGGCCATTCCCTTCTCCAGGGGATTTCCCAACCCAGGGACCGAACCTGGGTCTCCTGCATTGCAGGCAGATTCTTTACTGTCTGAGCCATCAGGGAAGCCCAAATTAGCATGCTCCTAATTTCTCCTAATTTGTATCTACTAGTTTTAAACTCTCAGTAGTTTGAATTATTAACACACCAAATATCACGTTGTCATTTTAAGGTCCCTTTTAAGATTTCAGTGAAAAGGAGTAGCATATGATCGAGGAGAAAATAAGACGATGCAGGGCAGCACTCAGATATCACACCTATAAAGAGAAAGAAAAAAGCCGAGTGCATAAACCGAAGTTGGGAAACAGGACAAGGAATCAGCTTCAGAGAGGAAGGTGGTATAGTAGACTGAAGGTTGCCGAATCCATGGTACATTCAGATGTACAGTTCTAACAAGAAGATGGTGATGACTGAAACTTAAAGAGGGGCTGGATGTAAAGAGGGGGGATCATTTATATGTGGTAGCAGAGGAAGCTCTCAAGGTAGTTGAGGTCACCAAGAGAGCAAGTGGAAATGAAAGAAAACTGAGGCTAGAACATAGTTCATTATTCTGACCAGAGAGAGAAGAAGGGAACCAGTTAAAAAGAAGAGGCTCAGAACTGAGCTGCTTGTCAGAAGTTAGAGAAGACAGCATTTCAGGATGGGGGTGGAAGTTATGAGCGATGGAACCAAATCCCAGTGATAAGAACAGAGGACGACATTTATTTAGTGCTTAGGAAGCTTTCAGAAACTTTTACAAACACAATCACAGTCCCACAGGAAGTTGAGAAGTCGGGGAGAATTAGGAAAGCAACAATATATAAGCCACTCTCCAGAGAGTCTGGCATTGATAAGGAGAGTGAATATTTCACTGATGGAGAGCACTGTGAGTACAGTGTGTCCTGGAAGCAGAAAGAGGAATGGATTTGCACAGTCTGTGTCAGGAATGAAACAGAACATTTTGTTATAATACAGCCATTGCAGAACAGGCACAGGGGAACCTTTTGGGGTGATGGAAATGTTCTGAAACTGGATGTAGTAACAGTTGCCTAACACTCTGAATTTACAGAGGTAATTGGATTGTATGCTTGAAATGGTTGAATTTTGTCATCAGTGAATTGTAACTCAAGAATATCTGTTAAAACATAGTAATACCATCTCATAGGCACTCTGGAAAGTGGAAAATACCTGATATTCTACTTTTCTAATGCAAGTATTGTCATCATTTATTTTGGTGTGTTTGCAGTCTTTTTTCATTGGGTTGCTTTCTTTTCTAACATCATTATAATAAGGTATAAGCATGTATTCATATACTTTGATCCCTATTTTTTTATAAGCATTTATCCATAATATAGCACAGTTTTTTTAACTTTATTAATTTTTTAAATTTTACTTTATTTTACTTTACAATACTGTATTGGTTTTGCCATACATCAACATGAATCCGCCACAGGTGTACATGTGTTCCCAATCCTGAACCCCCCTGCCACCTCCCTCCTCATACCATCTCTCTGGGTCATCCCAGTGCACCAGCCCCAAGCATCCTGTATCCTGCATCGAACCTAGACTAGTGATTCATTTCTTATATGATATTATACATGTTTCAATGCCATTCTCCCAAATCATCCCACCCTCTCCCTCTCCCACAGAGTCTTTATAACTTTAATTTTTCAGAAATGCATAGTTTTACATTGAGAAGAGATAGTTAATCATTCTAATATTATTCAAAATCATACTTATTCAAATAAGTCTGTCATACAAACATCTCTTTAAGGATTGCATTCTTAAAAAACTGGAGTGAATTAAAGAGCACATGTGGAGTGATTAATTTTGACAGTGGAATCTGTTTTTCTCAACACAGGGAAGGAGAGAATGTCAAGACATGGAGGAGATAGTTTGAGATGATGAAAAGAGAGATTGAGATAGTTTTCTCTGATTAGTTGGAATTTTCTCAGCAAAGTGAAGAAAATCAAATTGATACTTGATGGGAAGGGAAGGTTTGAAATTGACTTGAGAGCAAGTTTTTTGTGTGTTATAATATTATTCAAATCATACTTATTCAAATAAGTCTGTCATACAAACATCTCTTTAAGGATTGCATTCTTAAAAAACTGGAGTGAATTAAAGAGCACATGTGGAGTGATTAATTTTGACAGTGGAATCTGTTTTTCTCAACACAGGGAAGGAGAGAATGTCAAGACATGGAGGAGATAGTTTGAGATGATGAAAAGAGAGATTGAGATAGTTTTCTCTGATTAGTTGGAATTTTCTCAGCAAAGTGAAGAAAATCAAATTGATACTTGATGGGAAGGGAAGGTTTGAAATTGACTTGAGAGCAAGTTTTTTGTGTGTTTGTTTTTGAGTTTTAAAGAGTAAAAGCATCACGTGTAACCATGTGGGCCCAAGGAAGGTTAGGAAAAGTGTGACATGTCAGGCGGCAACTATGAAAGGAGAAAGACAGCTCTGAGGATCACCCTGGCCACGGACTAGAATGGAGACTGTGACAGAAAGGCGTGGAGATGAGGTTCTGTGACACCAGTGAGGCAGGGGATGCGGAGACTGCCCCCGGAGCCCCGCAGATTAGGGTGAGAGTCGCCTCAACTGTGGGATGAAAAAAGAGATTCTGTAGGAGGCTGTGCTCAGAATCGACATTGCTCAAAGTGCAGGATATCTGAGTTCAAGCTCAGTGGGCTGTTTAAGGTATTGAGTTCAGGTTATCTATCAGTCAGGTCTTTTCAAGGCTTTTAAGACCGACTCATCTGAGAAATTCTGGTAGGATCACCCATGAGTAAATCTCTGGCAGCCACACTTTCCTTTGTTGCTGACATCATAATCTCCTCTTGTTACATGATTGCATTTTCACTTTATATCTTTGTGATCTTGTGTTCTTATTATAATACACTGAAGTTTTTGGAAACAGGCAAGATGTAAATTATTTTAATCTTTTGAAATAGATATACAATTTCTTTTTTAATGGAGGTATAGTTGATTTACACTGTTGTATTAATTTCTGCTGTACAGCAAAGCAGTGCAGTTTTATACACACACACACACACACACACACACACACACATTTTCTTTTTTCTTTTCTGCTATCGTTATCATATGCAATATAATTCCCTGTGCTCTGCAGTAGGACCTTGCTGTTTATCTGTCCTGTGTATACTGATAGTACCTGACATCTGCTAACCTCAGTCCCCTCCTCCAGTCCTCCGCTTGGCAACTGCAAGTCTGTTCTTTGTGCCCATGAGTCTGTTTCTCTTTATAGATAGGTTCATTTATGTCATGCTTTAGATTCTACATATCATTGGCATCATGTGGTATTTGTCTTTTTCTGACTTATTTCACGTAGTATGATAATGTCTAGTTGCATCCATGTTGCAGCAAATGGCATTATTTTGTCCTTTTTTTAATAGCTGGGTAGTATTCCATTGTGTATTTACCGTGTCTTTATCCATTCATCTGTTAATGAAATCAGATGAAAAATTTCTGATGTGCTCATCATCACATGTATTCATTAAAATAATTAATATTTTTTTTTATTTCTAGATTGTGAAAGATGCATACCAAGAAAAGACAGCCACAGTTTATCCTGAACCCCCAAACAAGGAAGCGTTTGTCCGCTCTCAGATGTATAGCGCTGATTATGACCAGATTCTACCTGATTGTTATCCTTGGCCTAAAGAGGCCCAGAAAATACAGACCAAACTTGACTAGTAGCATAATAGCTGACATTTCTAACTCCATTAATGAGGTCTTGAAGTCTTTCATAATTTTCAAAGATTGAAATCTTTTATAACAATTCATAATATGCTAGATTAAGATAAATTTACTTTAACAATCTAAAAATTTACAGAAGAATATTAATATACTTTAGTGTGATTATCTCATTGAACGATTTGCTTCATTTACTTTCCGGTTATTTATGATTTCCATCTTAATTATTTTGCCCAAGTTCTCTTTAAAAGCTGTTGTAACTACCACTGAGAAGCCCATCAGTTTTATATAGGGGACTAAGGAGAAGTCCAGAATTAGTAATAAATTGATATGATCAGTATTAAAATCCTAATTCTTTTGTTGCTCACTTTATTAAAAATCGACTTAAAAGATTAAAAGCAATTTAGGCATGGACGAACTTTCACTAAAAACAGAAACAACACTTACTTTGCTGCCTAGAGAAAAAGAACTCCTCAGGTATTTTTATTCCAATCCTGGATTATATGTGCTCTTTTGATGCAACAGAATTCTAACGTTTCTAAGAAAGATCATTGCTGTTTACAGTGCCTTGTGCAGCCTTAGATTTTAATAATTCTTTCGACATTATTCCATTTCCTTAACACCTTGGTCCTCCATCAGAAATCCCTTTGTAAAAGCACCTTTCTTTCTCCCCAACCAAATGCCCTGTCCTTCAGCCCTGCACATTGCTGCTGGGCCTTGCAAACCATGGCCCTGTCCTGAGGTTGCTGCCTTCGGCTGAGCACAGCCTGAGAGGTGGGCAGGGCAGAGAGAGTGGGGAGCATCTTGAGAAAGGGCTGCCTGTGGGGTCAGCGTCTTCAGACACACATCTCCAGAGTCAAGGCAAGTGGGGTTCCCAACTGAGTAACCTGCCCAAGTGTCCCCTTGAGTAGCTCGGGCGATTAAGAGCTTGTTGTGTTACAGCAAACTCACTTTCCTCTGAGTTTGAAGAAAATTTTGTCACCTCTTCTGCAATATCAGAAACCTTCTCTACATCAAATATTAAAGTATTCTAATGACTATCAGTAGTTACAGTCCAGAAATGAACGTTAATTTCAGGTTTTACTATGGAAATTAATAAACCAATGGAGACAAGTTAAAATTCTTAAGCTCAGGTACAGTAACATTTACTATTTATTTACAGAATTATATGGGGACTTTTTGTTTTTGAAGTAAGGCTTTCAAGGAGTATAAGAAAATGTTCAGGATAAACTGTAGTAATAAATGATTTCACTGAAAGTTACACAAGTTGTTATAGTAGAAGGGGTAGAGGTATTTCTGAAGGTAATGGTTAGTCAAGAATTTCCTCAATATAGTTATTTTGAAAAGATCTGGAATGCCTTTTCTAGTTTTATCGTTTCTTGTCTAGTTTTCATGTTGTCTTGTAGCTCTAACTAAATGTATTACCTATGCAAATGATTTATTAAAGCACTAGAAAAAGCAAAAGAATAAAATGAGAAAGTAATTGTCTTTTCCTCAAAATATTGTTATGCTCAAAAATGACAGTGCTGGGTCTTGGCAGTCACATGATAGAGAATTTTGAATTTTAAAAATATTCTCAGCTAATTTCACTTTGAACTTTGTTCATTTAATACATGTATAGTCATTTAATACATACTTGCTGTATAGTGTTATGAGTGAGCTACTTCCTTATCCTCAGAGAAAGATAATGAAGCAAACATTGGATGAACAGGTGCCGTATAGTCTGTATCCCTTATCTTATTTAATGAAGTCCTCACCATTCCCATATGAAGTAGATACTTCAGTGTGCCATGTCCACAGAGCTCATAAGTGAAGGCGGGGAACTCTGAATCCATGTTTACCTTTCTCCATCATCTGTTTTGCATTTGCCAGAGTACAGTCAGAACAGTACTGTCTAACAGAAAAAAAGAAAGTGGGACACATGAGTCATTTCTGTGGTCCTATAAATAGAAGTGAAGTGAAGTCACTCAGCCATGTCCGACTCGTTGCAACCCCATGGACTGTAGTCTACCAGGCTTCTCCATTCATGAAATTTTCTAGGCAAGAGTACCGGAGTGGGTTGCCATTTCCTTCTCCAATAAAAAGAAGAAACAGGTAGAATTCATGTTCATGTGTTTTATTGAAACCAATATTGTTACACGTTTTTACATTTTATTTTTCTTTCTATTATTTATTTATTGTGCTGAGTTGATTGCAGGACTCAGAATCTTTGATCTTCATTGAGGGATGCAAGGTCTTTTTGTTGTGGGTAGGGTTTTTTTAGTTGCAGCATGTGGGATCTAGCTCCCTGACCAGGGATGGAACCTGGACCACCTGCACTGGAAGTGCAGCCTTAGCCATTGGGCCACCAGGGAAGTCCCCATATTTTTTGCATTATTTTGTTCACACCAAGCTCCAACATCCAGGTATATACATCAGAGTCATGAGAAACATATAGCACAGTGTAATAGAACAGCTCACAGACAGATGCCCTGAATATACTAGTTACAACAGTAGCACAAAAATCAATACATAAAGAGTGGTGTTCAGTAACCGGATTGCCACAGCCGACCTACTACATGGAGAAAATGGAAACTGGAACCCTGCCTCAGCCTATATAAAAAGGAAGACTTCAGATGGATGAAAGACCTAAATACAAATGGTAAAAAATGTAAGTTAATAAAAATTGATGTAGCAATGTATCTTTGGTACCCTTCCCCCACTCCCACCCACCTCCTGCCGGCCAAACACAAACATGAAGTGAAAAATGGATGGATTGCATTATCTAAGGATAGGAAGATTTTGGCTGATAAGTGGGTGCTGCCATTTAACAGTATAAAGTGAAGAAAT
Organism: Madoqua kirkii; assembly: GCA_006408675.1. Lineage (NCBI taxonomy): Eukaryota > Metazoa > Chordata > Mammalia > Artiodactyla > Bovidae > Madoqua > Madoqua kirkii. The sequence goes on along the minus strand of SJYC01016046.1, from coordinate 50,893 downwards.
CTAAGACTGTGGAATAGGTTGATTGCTTTTACAGAGATGGACCCAAACAGATAATTTGGGCTCAGGGGCTTAAATTCTCAGTTCTTTTTTAAAAATTATTTTTATTGAAGGATAATTGCTTTACAGAATTTTGCTGTTTTCTGTCAAACCTCAACATGAATCAGCCATAGGTATACATATATCCCCTCCCTTTTGAAACTCCGTCCCATCTCCTTGCCCATCCCACCCCTCTAGGTTGATACAGAGCCCCTGTTACTCGCTGTAAGACTGAAATAACAGAAACCCAAAATCATCGGTCATCCTGTTGGTTGACAAATTTTAACAGGAGTTACATTCACAGCCTCAGTAGGACTCTTATGTGAAACTAAAGAGTACTGACCAGGACACAGGAGGATGTTGGTTTGGACTGGGGATCTCTGGCTAGGGGAATTTGGAGGACTTGTAATACCCTAAACCAGGTTTGAGTTCTGACCATCCTGTGTCCCAGGAGACCCCTCACTCCCAGGCAAACCAGGACAGTTGGCAAGTCCTTCCTTGCTCATCAACATGGAGCTCTTCCTGCCTACAGAGGTCGTAAATGCCTCGTGTCAAGAGCCTGTAACATCCTCACTCCATCTCTTCTTCCTCCACCCAGGTGACGTCTCATGATAGTAGGCATCATTTAGAGACCAGCATGGAGAGGAGCTGTGGTGGATACAATTAAAAAGGCAAACCCAGGAGGAGAAGACTCACACCAAAAAAAGTCTAGACTTTGCTCATTTATATTGGCAAAATCTCAGGGAAATATATGGAATTCTGAGAATGTTCTGAGGATGGAACAGTGTCATTTGGGATGGGGCATACTTCTTGGAGGGTTTCCCAGGTGGCTCAGTGGTAAAGAACCAGCCTGCGAATGCAGGAGCCACAGGAGACGTGGGTTCAATCCCTAGGTCAGGAAGATCCCATGGAGGAGGAAATGGCAACCCCCCATATTCTTGACTGTAGAATCCCATGGACAGAGGAGCCTGCTGGCTACAGTCCATGGGGTCATAAAGAATCAGACACAACTGAGTGACTGAGCACATTTCGCACAGAGACTTGATAAATGGGGTTGTGCCTACTGCAGATCCTGCACTTAATGTGCTGCCTTTAACTCTGCTTGTTGGTTTACTTAGTTGACTGAAACTAGACTTGACTGATGCACATTAATAAAACTGAGAACACGAACATTCCTTAATATAAAGAGATTCAAAGATTTACAAAGATGGGAGGGAATATAGGAGTAGATTTGCAGTGGGCAATCTGACCATTTCAATCCTAATGATCCCCTAAGTCTCCCAAGAAGACCTATTGGTGACCCTCCTTTCATTAGAGTCTTGAGATATAGACTGATGAAGGGATTAGTAGCATCGATGAAAAGCATTTTTAAAAATCGAGGTATAATTAATATATAACATTAGTTCCAGGTTTACAAGGTAATGTGATATTTGTATATATTGCAAGATAGTCACCACAATGAATCGCCATAGCTAGTTACAAACTTTTGTGATAAGAACTTTTAAGATTCTATTAGCATCTTTCAAATATATAATACAATATTATTGACTGTAGTCACTAGGTGCTGTGCTAAGTTGCTTCTGCTGCTGCTACTGCTAAGTCGCTTCAGTTGTGTCCAACTCTGTGCAACCCCATAGATGGCAGCCCACCAGGCTCCTCTGTCTCTGGGATTCTCCAGGCAAGAATACTGGAGCGGGGTGCCATTGCCTTCTCCAAGTTGCTTCAGTCATGTCCAACTCTTTGCTGCCTCGTGGACTGTAGCCCACCAGGCTCCTAGGTCCATGGGATTTTCCAGACAAGAATATTGGAGTGGGTTGCCATACCCTCCTCCAGGGGGTCTTCCTGACTCAGGGATCGAACCCACATCCCTTAAATCTTCTGCATTGGCAGGTGGGTTCTTTACCAACAATGCTATTAAATTCCCATGACTTATTTTGTAACTGATCGTTCATACTTTTTGACCCCCTTCACCCATTTTGCCCACTCCTCCATCCTCCTGTCTCTGGCAGTGACTAACCTGTTCTTTGTGAGCTTGTCTTTTTTTTTTTTTTTTTCAGATTCCTATATAAGTGAGATCACAGGATATTTATCTTTCTCTGACTGACTTATATCACTTAGTATAATGCCCCTGAGGTCCATCCTATTGTTGCAAATGGTAATATTTTGTTCTTTTTTATGGTGTGTGTGTATTTTATCCATTGGATACTTAACATGTCTTGGTTGTAGTGCATAATACTGCAATAGGGCAGCAAACTAGTTTTTATTTTCCTCAAACAGATACTGAGAAATGGGATTGCTGGATCTTTTGGTGGTTCTACTTTTAATGCGTTAGGAACCCGTGTACTTTTTCCATAGTGATTGTACCAGTTTACACTCCCCCTAGAATGTGCACAAAGGTTCCCTTTTCTGCACATTCTCACCAACATTTTTTATTTCTTGTCTTTTTGATGATAGCTGTTCTAACACATGTTATCTCATTGTGGTTTTTGTTTGTGTTTCCTGGATGATTAGTGATGCTGAGCATCTTTTCATGTACATGTTAGCCATCTGTATATCTTCTTTGGAAAACTGTATTCAAATACTCTGCCCGTTCTGAAGTCATGTTTTATTTTATTTTTTGCTAATGAGTTCTTCATATATTTTGAATATTAGCCCCTTATCAGATATGTAATTTGCAAATATTTTCTCTCAGTAGGTTGCATTTACATTTTGTTGATGGCTTTCTTTGCTGTTAAGAGCTTTTTAGTTTATATAGTCTCACTTTGTTGTTTTTATTTTTATTGACTATGCTTTTGGTGCCAAACACAAATATCATTGCCAGAACTGATGTTAAAGAGCTTATCTCCTGTTTTCTTCTAGTTTATGGACTTTAGGTCTCTCATTCAAGTCTTTAATCCACTTTCAGTTAATTTTTGTGTATAGTATAAGTATTTTTCCTAGTATTTTTTCTTTTGCATCTGACTGTCCAGTTTTCCTTGGAGAAGGCGATGGTACCCCACTTCAGTACTCTTGCCTGGAAAATCCCATGGACAGAGGAGCCTGGTAAGCTGTGGTCCATGGGGTCGTGAAGAGTTGGACATGACTGAGCAACTTCCCTTTCACTTTTCACGTTCATGCACTGGAGAAGGAAATGGCAACCCACTCCAGTGTTCTTGCCTGGAGAATCCCAGGGATGGGGGAGCCTGGTGGGCTGCCGCCTATGGGGTCACACAGAGTCAGACACGACTGAAGTGACTCAGCAGTAGCAGCAGTCCAGTTTTCCTAATAACATCTGTTGGGAAGACTGTCCTTTTGCCATTGTATATTCTCTTAGCTTCTTTGTCATAAATGATCATATATGTGTGGATTTCTGGGCTCCCTTATTCTGTTCCATTGATCTATGTGTCTGTTTTTATGCCAGTACCACACTGTTTATTTCTTCATAGTTTAGTTGTTTGTCTGCATCAGATCTTAGCTGCAGCACACAGGATCTTCATTGCATCATGCAGGGTATTTTGTTGCAGCACATGGACTCCATGCTTGTAGCTTGTGAGCTTCGGTAGGTATGCTATGCAGGTTCTCTAGCTGTGATTCTCAGGCTCAGAGCACGTGGGCTTCAGTAGGTGTGACATGTAGGCTGTCTAATTGTGGCACATTGGTTCAGTAGATGTGGCACACAGACTTAGTTGCTCTGAGGTATGTAGGATCTTAGTTTCTTGATCAAGGATCAAACCTGCATCCCCTGCATTGCAGTGTGGATTCTAAGCTCCTAGACCCTTAGGGAATTCTCTATACTGTTTTGTTACTGTAGCTTTGTAGTGTACTTTGAAATCAGGGAGTGTGATGTTTCCAGTTTTGTTCTCTCAAGAGTGGTTTGTTTATTCAGCCTTTTATCATGCTCTACAAATTTGAGGATTGTTTGCTCTATATCTCTGAAAAATGTCATTGTAATTTTGATAGAAATTGAATCTGTAGATTTCTTTGAGTAGTATGGACATTTTAATAGTATTATTTTTCCTAATGAGCGTATAATATCTTTACACTTACTTGTGTCATCTTCAGTTACTTTCATCAGTGTCTTATAGTTTTCAGTGTGCAAGTCTTTTACCTCATTGGTTAAATTTATTGCTAGGTATTTTATTCTTTTTGGTACAATTATATGTGAGATTGTTTTCTTGATTCTTCTGATAATTCATTATTAGTGTATAGAAATACAACAGAATTTGTGTGCTGATTTTGTACTCTGAAACTTTCTTTATTCTAAAGTTATTTTGTAGGGTCTTTGGGGTTTTCTATATTTACTATCATGTCATCTACATATAGAGACAGTTTTACTTCTTACTTTTCAATTTGGATGTCTTTTATTTCTTTTTCTTGCCTAATTGCTCAAGCTAGGACTTCCAATACTTTGTTGAATAAAAATGACAAGAGTGGGCATCCTTGTCTTGTTACTGATCTTAGAGGAAAAGCTTTCAGATTTTTCCCATTGAGTATAAATGATGTTAGCTGTGGGCTTGTCATATATGCCTTTATTATGTTGAGATATGTTTCCTTGATACCCACCTTGGTTAGAGTTTTTAGTGGATATTGAATTTTGTCAAATGCCTTTCCTGCATCTATTTGAAATGATCATTTGATTTTATATCCTTCATTTGGTAATATGACTGTATCACATTGATTGACATTCTGATGTTGAACCATCCTTGCATCCCTGGAATAAATCCTGCTTGATCATTGTATATGATCCTTTTAATGCTTTGTTCAATCTAATTTGCTAATATTGTATTGAGGAGATGAAAAGCATTTTAATGACTCCTCTATAAGCTGGGAATTGCTGTAGTTAAAATGAGCTCTTTATTTCAATAGAGACATCAGAATCTTGGGGCTACTAGATGCTTAAAAGCAGTACCTGACAGCAAATAACAACTGGAAACAAGGGGTACTAACCAGGACAGTGAAATAAGAATAGTTTGGCCTACAGAAATCTTTGTGGTCACCAGTAAATCACAGGCTCCCAGAGCCAGAAATGATGCTGAAGAAATTGAACAACTAGGACAGCACAGGTCTTGATCTAGAAAAATGGGTGCTGGTGTATACAAGTGATACAGATATAGTAATGCATATCAACTGAACATCAAGTTGCATGCTAAGTTGCCTCAGTCGTGCCTGACTCTTTGGCGACCCTATGGACCTAGCCCTCCAGGCTCCTCTGTCCATGAGGTTTTCCAGGCAAGAATACTGGAGTGGGTTGCCATGGCCTCCTCCAGGGGATCTTTCCGACCCTGGGATTGAACCCACATCTCCTGCGCTGGCAGGCAGGTTCTTACCACTAGTGTCACCTGGGAAGCCCAGTTGAATATTAAATTGGCATTGGCCAAAAAATGGGGGCAGCCCACACAAGCGATGTGTGTAACAACAGCAGCAGAAAAGCCGGGTCAGAGCCACCAAGACAGTGTCAAGGCCCTCACTAAACTTACACGCACAGACATGAATGAAACACCTCTACGTGAAGAACTCTGTAATCTCATCAATGTTTCCAAAATCTACCTTTGATGCTCCATTTACTCGGATAACAATGCATTGCAGAAAGACAGATGTGATTAGTCACTTCAGTCATGTCCAACTCTTTGTGACCCCATGAACTGTAGCCCATCAGGCTTCCCGGTCTATGGGATTTTTACAGCAAGAATACTGGAGTGGGTTGCCGTTTCCTTCTCCAGGAGATCTTCCCAAACCAGGGATCAAACCTGTGTCTCTTCCATCTCCTACACTGCAGGTGGATTCTTTAGCCCTGAGCCACCAGGGAAGCCCTAACCACTAGACATTTTGGAAGTCATCTGGCAACAGCTCTGAAACCAGGATGGTTGGTCTATGGGATAAAGCATATGCTATATGAATGAACCCATTGTCTACTTACTTTCACAGTGAAGAGTTAGAATTGATTTTTTCATCATCTAAGGCAACAACCCCACACTGGATCCATGATGCATCAGTTCAGTTCAGTTGCTCATGTCTGACTCTTCATGGTCCCATGGACTGCAGCACGCCAGGCCTCCCTGTCCATCACCAACTCCCGGAGTTCACTCAAACTCATGTCCATTGAGTCAGTGATGCCATCCAGCCATCTCATCCTCTGTCCTCCTCTTCTCCTCCTGCCTTTAATCTTTCCATGATACATAGAAAAAGAGTTATTCTGGCTGGAGTACCAAATGATTCACCAAGATAAATCCTACTGTCAAAAGCTTTAAAAGAAACATGGGTGTGGTTCTTATCATATCCGGACTTAAATGGTCTTTGGCATGTGAAGAGACAGACAGAGCTTTAAGAATGACAGCATTATGTTCATTCATCAGATTGTAATTCTAACTGTAGCAGTGGTCAAACTGGTTCTCTTTCTTGGAGCAAATCAGTAGGTAGGTATTAATTTGGCCAGCACATTTTTTGTTTTGTCTTTATTCCAGTAAGGAGAGGACACCTGTAGCAGCAGTCTATTGATAACCAGCATTAAAGAATGTCTTAATGTTCCATTAACTTTCTGTGTGCCGTTATATAATTCTTGATACTAGACCTTGATCATCTCACCATCACACAGGGCATCATGCGGGACTAACACATTGATGATATATGCTCATAAGACCTGGAGCACAGGTGTCATGAGCTTCTCTGGATGCCTGCTACGGTACATCTGGCTGGACAGTAGAAGATAAATCCCATGAAAGCACAAGAGCCTGCACCTCAGCCAGCTTTGTGGTGGTCCAGTTTCCTGGTGTATGCTGGAACATTCTGGCCACAGTGAAGAGAAAATCATGTGCTCTGTTTCACCTACAACTGAGGAGGACCCTTGGTGTTTGGTGGCTTTCTTTGAATTTTGTGTGCAGTGCTGCAGCCCATTTATGGGTTGATCCAAATGCTTCTAGATTTAACTGGGCTCAGAAAAGGCCTCTCCAGCTGAATCAGGTTGCAGTGAAACGTGGTTCTACCATGTGGACCCTATGAGGGAGATCCAATGGGCTGAGAATTTTGAGCAAATTAGGATTTTATATAAAATCAGGATTTCTGAGCAAACCACACTCCATTTAGAAAATACCGATTCTTTCAACTTAGGACTGGGCCACTTAAAGTAAAAGAAAGAAAATTGTCCTGCTCAAGAGTATTATATGAAGGCCTCAGGCTCCTACAAAACCTTCTCAAGTTCTCAGAAGGATAGCATGTAAGCAGTCATACAGAAACTCAAGTTCACAGGCAACATATTTCTGCTTTAATATAGCAATGTTTTTGAAGTCCTTGTCTTGTGTCAGCTCATCAGACCCACTCTTCAATCTATTACGCGAGTATCCTCTGTCCTTAGCCTAACAAAACAGACCAGCAAGGAATGAAAAGCCGAGAACATACTTGAAAAAAAATTTAATTTAGTAAGCTTTAAAAAGACACAAGCATGTATAATGAGCATTCTTTCCAAATGAACATTTTAAACATATGTGTATACAGTATCAGGATTCCTGAATTACAAGCAACAGAGGCTGATTCTGACTCCAGAAAAAAAGGGGGGCAGATGTTAGGTGTTAATAGGTCACAGGAGATTTTGGTCAACTGAGCATTCCATAGGCCAGGAAGGAGGGTGGCATTAGGGATTCTAGCAGCAAGAGTTCAAAACCATCTCTCCAGGAGACTGCCAGCTGGATTCCAGTCACTCCTCCCAGAGAAGGGGGGTTTCCTCAGTGTAAGTGTGTGTGTGTGTGTAAAGAGGTACCTGCTCCTATGAGGTTGGGCATACAAACCAGCAGTGTATCTACTCTAGAATACCTACAAAGCTGAGTTTTGAATTATGACAGAAAACATCTATTTCTATAAAATCTACATTTCTATTATTAGTGCTTCTGCAGTGGTTGGATGGCATCACCAATGCAATGGACATGAACTTGGGCAAACTCTGGGGGATGGTAAGGGATGGATCCCGGCATGCTGCAGTCCATGGGGTTGTGAAGAGTTGGACATGACTCAGTGACTGAACAATATTAGTGCTTCTGATAGGGGGAAAAAAACAGCAACAAAACATTGCCACATGCTTCCATTTGACATGTCAAAGTAGGTCCTGAAAAACTATCATCAGAAATAGCTCCAGGAGCAGTAAAGTGTTCAAAAACCAGAATTTATTCCCTTCACTTGAGTTATGTAAGATTTTGTTTCATATTCTTTAAACTTACCTTTCTGTGACTACTTTAGCTCATTTATCATTTAATCATAGAAAACACTCTGAATGGCTTAGGCACATATTAGATGAATGGCACCTATTACTGTCTCAGTTCAAAGGGGAAAAAGTTAATAGTTAACATCTGTTTAGGGCCTGAACCCTGTCAACGCTGATTATGCTTCTTGAGGGCTCTGGGGAGATGACATGGGAAGCTGACTCCCGTGTGTGGTGTTCTCAGTCCTGGTAAAGGCTGAGGAACGAGTCTTTGGCAATGCCAGTCCTACTCCTTCCCTTCGTACACAGGGAAGATGAGTCCCAGCCCTGTGCAAAGCCACGATTAAAACACGAATGGGCAAGCTGGATGAGCAGGCAAGGCAGGCCCACGACAAGAGTCTTGGTGTGAGCGTGCAAGTTGCACCCTGAAAGGAAACTCTCTGAGCTGAGTAGAGCTCAGGCAGGACAGCGTGGACCCCATCCCCAGGCCGCACGGTCAGGAGAGTCAGCTTAGTGCAGGGTCTGCTGTCTGTCACGTCCTGGCCCTGCCCGAGGAGAATTAGAAAACGTGTAGAAAACGTGTCTACATCAACGTGTCTACATCCTAGACACAGAGGAAAACCAGACACTGGAATGGACTGTTTCATCAAAGATTCTATATGTGCCGCCAGCACATGCAATTTTGGCATCTAACAGCATCCCATCCCGTCCATGTCACTGAATCTCAGCCCCCAACTCTGGGGACTGAGGGGTATCCTTACAGTGGATATATCCTCAGGGGACCAGGGTATCCGTGGAGTGCCTGTGACCCAGCAGGAAAATGGAATGCTCCCTGGGAAAGGGCAGTAGTAGAGAGACCAAGGCCAGGCAACCAGGGAAAGCTGAGTAGAGAGCGCTCGGAATGTCCTTCACCACAGGTGAGACTCCCAGAAATTCCTGGCCAGGGGTAAATGAATGTAATAAAAAAGTTAAGAGTTGCTTTAACAGGGTCTATTAACATTAAAATAAACTCATTTAACGAAGGCTGGTGAAGACTGTAGAGCTTGAAGTTTTCAGAAGAGATGGTGGTGACATCACTCTTGTCCTCTAGGAAGGTGAAGGGCCATCCACACTGGTCCTTCCCAATGCCCTTGCCCCACAGAACGATGCAAACTGGCACAGGGAAGAAGACCCAAGAGCACAATCTGTGGGACACTGTGTGGGCCAGAAACCATATTTGGTTCTGTGTAGATGAGCCCGACAATACTGGTGCATGATCCTTAGTATTATGAATCAACCGATGTAAACAACACAGGGCACAGTGTCACCATTAGTTAGCATTTGGTTTTACTAAAAGGAAAAATCCCACACAGAGGAGTTTTAAGTTAAAGAAACATGTAAACACATGTTCTCTCTTAGTTCCCATTTTCAACTTGACTGAGAAAAATGTGTGGTGTCCCCTGCCTGCTAGTGACAGGAAAAGGAGAAATGTTAATATTTATGAGTTCATAGCTGCAGTATGACCACTGGCATTCAATTGGGCTTTGAAAACTCTTTTTTAATCAAATTAGCTTCACTGGTTAGACTGACTGGTTTTTATTAGTGTACCGTGAAATAGTTTTCAATTAACACAAGAATATACAGGTAACACTGCCACCACACTGTTATAAAGTTAAAAAGCTTATGTGTTTGTTTCAATACCAGGGAACAATACTGGAGCTAGGTTTCCCCACCGACGATGCTAACCAGCTACTAGTCCTTTTATTTTGCTCTTATTAATAGAAATATAACTTAGTGAGCTTAGTTATGCAGGCCTCTTCATAGCTTCCTAGGAGTCAGAACTTTTGCTTTCAATACCAAATAATATCTGGAAAACATGCTCACTTTTGTGTTTTTTGAGAAATTCCAGGAACTGGCCCAGATTCATGTGATAGTCATTCCTCAAGCCGTAGTCACCGTGGGCCTCAAGGAGTAATTCTTCAAAAGCATGGAAAAGGCGCAGGTCTTGCCCATCTCCTTCTGTTTCAACACTCTCCGCATGCTTGCAGGAAATGTGTTCCAGTTGGGGTACCTGATTGTGTGCCAGAACTCCTCACAGTGCTCTTTGAAGCCCTCCACACAGATTATCCCGGGCTTTCCCGTCATGCAAAATCCTGTCACGTCCAACCTTTTCCCGACCTCCAGGATCTTTTTCCGGAGGTCCTGCTGATATATGTGGTGACTGTAGATCCACATCCGGAGGAAGGTGTTCTTGACTGGCTTTGCTTGTGTCAATGGTTCGTCCACGAGCTTTCTGGTCAGGAAGTAGGAGGCACTGTTGTCTTGTAACCACTGGATGGCTGCACACACACAGAGCTCCCCTGGATCAAAAGTCCCGATGTAGGAAGTGAGGCCTTTGTTGAGAAGCAGCTGCTGCTGTCTGTCAAGTTCTGGGGACCGTGCAAACATCTGTAGTGCTACATAGGGGTAGCTGTGAGGCATGGTTACTTGCAAGTCAATTTTCACCTTAAAATGAAAAGAAAATATATTTAAGTACCGTGAAATCACATAAGCTAGTTTATCAATGGCCACTACATGATTCTCATCAAGGTATCACCAACAGTTACTACTTCTGTTACATGCCAGCTGTGTGCCAGACACTGCACAACTTTACAAACACAATTTTACACAGACAAAAACTCCTTCCATTGATGCATTCATTCCTTCCAATATGCATCAAACACCGAGCACGTATCAGGAACCCTATGCTGAAAAAATTATTTCAAGATATTTCTTCTTCACAAGAAGCTAGACATTAGTTCTGTCCTTCATGAAGTCTAGAGCCTAGTGAAGGGGGCAGACATTAAACAAATCATTACATGCAGCAAGTATTTCATTGCAAAGGTGAGAAGCATGGCCATGGAAGAGTACAGGGATACACTGAAATGAGTAACCAGAGGGGCTACATGAGGTCTGGGGAGCCAGGGAGTCTCCCCTGAAGGAATGATGACCCAAGGCTGAGTAAGTAAATAACAGGGGTTCTCAAATGCCTGGACCACTTGTTACATGGCGATGCTAACACTGCTGGAGATAAACAGATCGAAAATGAAGGTCAATTCTTTTCAGAATTTAGATTTTCTACCTGTATTTGCTTTCAGGGTCATGGTGCCACCAAAGAAACATTCACTCCTTAAAAACAGTGCTGCCAAAAAGACAACATTTAGATCTGGGGAAATCATAACGTATGTACAAGATAGTCCATACTACAGTAGCAGGACTCATTAAACTGGATGAGTGACAGAATAATGGCACTATAAGACTGCAAGATTTAATAAAAACATCGGGCATATTGGTTTAAAAGGTGAGCATATGTATGTAAAATTCAAGATCTTTAGTGGAGACAACTAACACCCCATATTTTCCTTTCAAACAAGTAAAGGAAATATGCATCTGGAATATTCTCTGTTTCTTGGAGAGGAACCTCAGGCTCCAAGTGTTTTCAATAAAACCCGGGAGCCTGGCAACAAGAAAAACATCACAGGGCACCTACCTTGGGCTCCTCGATCTGCAGCGTGATCACAAATTCGATTTTTGGTGGCAGTGCCTCCCTTATGCCGTCCAAGTATCTCTTTATGTTCGTCAGGGCATTGACATCTTCAAGTTTTACTTCTCCTTGGTTAGGAAACATAGAAAACAGCATTTCCATCTCCAGCAGCTGAAGCTGAAGGCATTCGTTCATTGAAGCTGACATGCTGACTCGAAATCAACCTGCCAGGAAAACTGGAAAGGCCCAGGAACACTGGGTTTGTCAACGTCGGCGGTGTCCAGGGAAATTTCACGCAGTTCCCTTTCCGTGGTAGCCGCTCTGCAGGAGCGCTATTACGCACCGAGAGCTATGTGCACAAAGCAGGACACTTACACTCTTCCACTATATTTCCTGACCCCCAGATCACATATTCCAAGACGCGTCGTTAAAATTCAAATTCTCTTTTCCCCCGCCCTCCTTGGTTCCGATCTGGGTCCAGGTAATCTGGATTTTCAACAAGTGTTCGGAGTTATCCCCTTGCAGATGGCTGGCAGGCACCGCCTGCGGACACCGCAAGCTTGAATTCTGGGAAGGGCGGGGGCCCAGTTTCCAAATCCCACCCAGGTGTGGGGCTTGGGTGGCGGTGTCCGCGGCGACCAGAGAGGCCCGCAGTATCGTCGAGGCAAGACTTAGGATCCCCGGGCTCCGGGGTCTTCTGGGCCCCGCCGCGCTCCACGCCAGTTGCAGCCCCTGCGGCCTCTGTGCCACGGAGCCCTGCCCGATGGGCCTTTCGCCTCTCCAGGAGCCACCCCGGAACGGGACGGCAAATGAGTCCCGAAGATTTGGATCCACCTGGCTTCCTCCCCCAGGGGTTCTGGCTTAATGAGAAGGGTCTTCCAGGTAAATAAAATGGCGTTTAATGCGAGCTGGCGGGGAGGGGAGGAGCGGCTCGAGAAAGCTTCCCAGAATAAAACGTTTGGGAGATGAACCTCTAGAGTAGAGAATGGGGATGCGGGGAGCCGAGTGGCGCTCACTGGGGCTGGGACCACCTTGTTAGAGGCCCCGTTTCGGGGCTGGTACCCCCTCCCCACTAGACCACTCCAGGAACCTGGGCCTGCCACCCTCTGAGACCTGAATTGGGGATTCAGGGGCTGCGTTTTTTCTTTGCCGGTCGCAGCGTTCTGAGGGCCCGCGACCCTCAGCCCCAACCCCCGGGCCACCGCGGGGGCCTCACCCTTCCGGGTCATTCAAAGGGAAACTGCCCCAAACCCTCTCGCAACCTCGCGACGCGGATCCGCAGTTCCGCGGGCGCGAGCCGCGCGTGACGGGCGCGGAGGCGGGGCGGGGCCCGCAGGCCGACCCCGTGCTGATTGGCTGAGGGGCGGGGCAACGAGCCGGAAGCCACGCAGAGCCACGTCTTCGGATTCTCAGCGCCGCAGTCGGTTCCCGGCGCTGCCGCGAGGAAGGTTGTCTGTGCGGTGTGGGTGAGGGGAGTGTCTTGGCGGAGGTGAGCGGGGCCCCGAGGCTTGGCGGCGAGAACGGGACGTTGCGGTGGGCGGGCATTCGGCCACCTGAGAGGCTAGTGGGCATCTGGCGGACTGAGCTGCGGGCCGCGAGGGCACGCCTACTCGTCCCCGAGCTGGGGAGCGGACTGGAGGCTCCGGCCCGAGGGTCGAGCTGGGGGAAGGGATCTCGTCCATCACCTCAGTGCGGGCCTCGAGGCTGGGTGCCAGGAAACGTGGGCAGATTCTTGGTCGAGGAGTTAGGGGAACTAACCAGGTGCTGAAGGTTGAATAGAGGAAAGGGGATCGTTCTTAGCTTTTTTGAGTGGTCACAGTTTGGATTTGACAATACTTTAAAAACCTTTGCATACTCATCAAAAATAGTTTTAGGACATAAAACACTTGAAATGACAGAAGCATTTTATCTTGACTTTTTTCTTTTTAAAAAGACTTTTGGACGAAACAGGTTTACGCCCTTATGAATAATTATGGTATGTTGCCAACTGGTCAGTTTTTAATGAAATGTCTTCATGCTTGAAAAATAGATTTGATCACTCTGGGTCAAACTAAATTAGCTTCCTAAATGCCAGTTTTTTCTAGCTGAACAAAAACATTTAACAGTTGTTCATTGAAGTAATGAAGGACAATAAAGAAAACAAGGAAGTCTAGTGGGCTACAGGCTGACCTTTGACTTTAAAATTAAAGGTAAAAGGAAGATGTTGCTTGTTTGAGAGCTTAATTTAGAAGGGCGTCAGGATCCTCATGAAAATACAGAAATCCACCCCATGCTGTATGTGGAGGTCTGGGCAGTCTTGGAGAGGAGGTTTTTCCCCTTTGCTTTTCCTTTGGGAATTAGTCTCTGTAGCCTGGGAGGAATAGCAGAACTCCACAGATTCCCCACATACTTTGCATATGCAGCTTAGGTCCACTTGAGAGTGTGACTTTAGGCCTCAGGCCATCTGTATGCAGTAAGCTAGACCCAGAGTTTTCCCATTTATAAAATGAGATGATTGCTGATCATGTAGGATTTTGTGAATTGTAAATGGCCATATGTGTGGATTTTTTTCTAGGTGCTTTTGTTCTATTCCACTGACCTTTTTATACCAAGGCCATACTGTTTTGATTACTGTAGCTCTATATGTACTTTGAAATCAGGAATGTGGCACCTCCAGCTTTGTTCTTCTCAAGAGTGCTTTGATTATTCAGCATCTTTTGTTGTGCTGTGGAATCTTCATTTTAGTTGGGAGTGGACTGTTTAAAAGTTTGCCTTGTGTCCAAGAATTGTTGGGGACAACCTGATTTCTGTCCTGAAGTGGACAAAACAGGTAATGCTAACCCATGGATGTATTCTACTGTTCTTCCCTCTCAAACGTAGGCTTCTTTGGGGAAGGTCAGAATGAGACAGATGTATTAGTTTGGGATGACAGGTTTTGAAGCAAATGGTCCTTGGAAGAGTTCTTATTATACCTGAAAAATAATTCCTTTATTTTGCAGACATGGATTTAGATGCTGTTACAAAGCAGTCAGTGTTACATGCTAAGCCTGACGGGCTCATTCTTCAATATGGGACTGCTGGATTTCGAACAAAAGCAGAACATCTTGATCATGTCATGTTTCGAATGGGATTATTAGCTGTCCTGAGGTCAAAGCAGACAAAATCTGTCATAGGAGTCATGGTAACAGCGTCACACAATCCTGAGGTAATGCATTTAGTGTTCCAATAAGACAAGCTTTTATTTCCAAGACCAAACTTTAGTTTCTGAGCACTTTGACCCCAATTCAAATTCTAATTCTAGTACTTTGCTTTTTCCTTGTTCTGTGCTTTTGGTTTTGAACAAGCACTTTTCTTAACAAGTGGTCATTTCGCTCACAACTCTTTAACAGTTGTGAGACAGTCATTTTTTGGAGTGTGTCCATATTAAGAAATAACAAAATGTCCTTATAACTTAGTTGTATTGAGACAGCATCAGTAATAAAAAGTGTTGCCTCTGTTAATTGGCAGAGATTGAAGAGATTGGAGGCAAGCTGGGGGAGGGGAGAGGACAAATTCTTGAAAAGACTTAGCATACTTTGAAAATTTTCAGACAGCTTTTCTATAGCTAGGGAATAGTCTTGTTCTGAGTGAACAGCTGGACATGTGACTTGGATCCAGAGGTGAACATTGGACAGGATATTGGTCAGGCCTGATGAATGTACGGTTTATGACAATTAAGTTTTCTAAAGTATTCCTCTGACACAAGTATCTTATTCTATACTGGCCTAGAACTCATTAAAACATTATTTAAATAATATGCTTCTGTTCTGTTGCTAGGACACAAGACTTTTCCCTTTGTAGATAAATCAGCAGGTTAGTGAGGGATTGTAACCTCTTCCTCTCACACCCACCCCCACTGAAAAACAAGAGGATATTGCTTATTCAGCTTCTAAATGTGGATTGTTGTAAATGTGTTAAGTGTTTAAATGTCTAAATCACCACACTTGCTTAATGATTTGTAGGCAGAACCCCACATTTATTGTTAATTCCAGAAGCACTTTTTAAAACAATTTTGAGCTCTTCCCTTCCAGTGTGTTCTTTTGAGTGCAGCCACAGGGAGAAGGATCTCCAGGGACGCTGGTTCTGCCGCAGTTGTGCCTCATCAGTTAATTGATGGTGAATGCATGGGTGACAGCCTTTTAAAAGGCTAGGGGGGCTCAGCAGCTGTTGGGTGTAAGAGTCAGATAGACTTGATGTTTTAATATCAGCACTGACACTTCCTAGCTATGTGCACATAAGCAGATTACTTGCTCTGAATCTCGGTTTTCTCAGAGATTGGAGTAACCATAGGAGGATTAGTTAGACTGATGACATGTGTTGTGAGGATTCACTGAGGTGCATGTACAATACCTGGTCCAGCACCTGGCCTTCAGTTGTGGTCACCAGTAAAACTGCCCAGCTGTCACTGTCTTTGTTTGGGGAGAAACAGCTTGGGTTTGCTTCCTCATGACTGTGCACAGATGATTTATTACTTTTTATTTTTATTTTTTGTTAGGAAGACAATGGTGTAAAATTGGTGGATCCTTTGGGTGAAATGTTGGCAGCATCCTGGGAGGAGCATGCTACCTGCTTGGCAAACGCTGAGGAACAGCATTTGCCCAGAGTGTTGGTGGACATCAGTGAGAAGGCAGCCGTGGATCTGCACCAAGATGCCTTTGTGGTGATTGGTAGAGATACCAGGTGCTCATCAGAGCCACGGTGGAAGCTGATTTTTGAATGCCACATAAATGGTTGTATCAGTTTTAGCACCCGAAACAAATGAAAAGAGTCAAGTGGAACGGAACCACCCTGAGAGGTTCCCCTGGTCTTTTCAGTAGGACGTAGGAGTTAAGTCACTGCTGCAGCTTGGGCTTGGTGTCTGAGCCCCAACTCTCAAGCTTACTGTGGGAGCTGAGCAAGTCACTTAACCTTTTGGAGCGCACCTTTGCTCGCCTGTAGTGTTGATGGTGAGCCTACATCACGCAGGCCTTCCTGACGATTATATAAGATAATATAGATGACACACCTGTTTCCTGGCACAAGACAGGCACTTCCCAAATGTCTCCCATCCCTTTATTTCTGTAGGTTTGCACCTTTCCCCTGTAGAGTAAGAACATGTGATTATTACTTAACTGTGTTTAGAGACTATGACCTGTGTTATTGTTGGCTCACACGTCATTTTCCACTGCTAGAGTTCATTGGAAAGTGTCAACCATCTATTTTATTTCTACATGTTTGTTACATTTGGCAGCTGTTGGCTTCTTTCACAGAGAAGTGTCACTGTAAAATGTTAGGTTAAAAGTGTACTTTGAAACAGCAACATTCTCTTTAGCATAAGATCTTGTGGTTCTAGCCAGAGGTTTGTTCTAAAGTAAATTTCTACTCAGTCTCTAAATGCCTTACCATTTTACCCTTACCCATTAAGTGTGTTACCCTTAATGTGTTACCACTGATTGTGGATTTGTAGGTAATGAATAGTCAAGTGGTTTATGTTCTGAAGCAGATATCATCTCACAGTAAATCCATCCACATGCGTCTTCCTCTCACTTGTTAATTAGTTTAAATGATATAGAAAATCTTGTTCTATAAAGCAGGTATGTATATTGATCTTTATTTTCAGATAGAAAAATAATTTATTCTGACTTTTAAAAATGAAAACTAGATTCTCTATCCTAGGTGGTTTAACACCTAGGCTTGGCTTACAAGCACTCTGTGTGTATTTACCATTACTGTTTTCAAGCAGTAAATGTGTTGTTACCATCAAACTTGAAAAAGTGTTTGAGTGTAGGGGTAATTAGTGTTACTATTATATTAGTGTTAAAGTTTATATCTATTTCCTAAATTCATTTAAAAGGCAAAACTCTTTCCAAGAAATACATTGAGAAAGGCCACTGGAAAATGCTTACACTTTACCCGTATTTCTTTTCAGAGTGTTTGGGCTATGCAGGTTTCATTTAGTTTGAATACAGTGGACTTATTATTCTGAAATTTGTAACATAGATTGTCTGCATTTGCTTTCAGAGCTTGCAGCTCAGCTGGTCTTGGATTAGATGTAATATTTTCTTCCTTTTCTTTCCTAGGCCCAGCAGTGAGAAACTGTCACAGTCTGTAATAGACGGTGTGACAGTTTTAGGAGGTCAATTCCATGGTATGTAGTTGTTCTGATTTGTAAATTAGTCTTAAAAAAAAAATCTCAAAGTGAATGCAAAATTTAATTTAGAAAAGTTTGAAAATAAGTGAACTTGTAGCATTTTAAATACTAAAATACTTAAATTCTACTAGCATTTTAGGTTAAAAAATTTAAAAAAAATTCTGGGCATGCATGTTATATTTTAGCTGTAGGAGATTATCTATAGGCAGCACTGATCTTAAACAACTTCCTTTATTAAGACTGAACATACTAGTATAAAAACTCTTGAAGTTACTGGATATACTCATTCTGGGGAGTTCTTACTATCAGGGAGGTATTCTCTAATAGCTGATCACATGTGGAGGCGGTGTGACAGGTAATGATGGAAAATACCTTTTTGTAATCATGATTTTTAAGTTTTGATAGATGATCTTTCCTGTTTTACCAAGTGAAGAGTTAAATGCAACGAAACAGGCTGGAATCCTCTGCCCACACTGGTTGTGCATCTTGTGAATGCAGTGACTCCACTGTGCTTGGAGGTGAATTTTCCTAGTGTCAGATCTCTCATTGAAAAGCGTCTTCTCTTGACCCTCTCAGCCTCCGTGGGTCCCCTCAATTCCCATTTAACGTGGCCTCTTCCAGACTCGCCTAGGTTGCTTCTCTATTTGCTCTTCTGATTATAAGAAGCCTGTTGGCGGGGAATGCCTGTCCTTTCCCCTTCGGGGGAATGTCTGTCCCAACGCTCATCTGCTGGAAAGCAGGAATTCACCTGGGGCCTGGGCCTCCCCAGGGACTGTTTGGTTAAGCTGGTTAAGAGGTCCCTACGGACCTCTGGGTACCGTGCACCTTGTTACCTGCACAAGCGCTTGTCTAGAGAGAGGAGTTGTAGCTTTTGCCAGATACTCAAAGGGTTTGTGATCTAAGAATAACTCTGAGAACTTATATTTGAAATTTTTTGTTTCGGTTGGTCTCTTGGCAGCTATCCAGAGTGATGTCTCCCTCTTTTTCCCCTACTTCTTCAGCCACTGTTCCATACTGTCCTTCTGCAGGATCCTTCTCTGTCTCCTAATATGGGCTTTCCTCACTTCTGCTTTCATGCTCCCTCATTTCTGAATGAGCATCCTTGCTGGCATAGCTGCAGCTGCAAATACTCATTTATTCATTCACTCATTAGTTCATCAGACAGTTTTGACTACCTGCTTTAGAACCCTCCAGGAGTGTGTTTCATAGCACAGCTCAGCCTGCAGTAAGAAACCTGTCTTGCAGCATGACATGTGTCTAGTGTGCTTGTGTGAATAACTGAAACAGAATTTTCAGAGAACAGTGCTTACCATCCTCCATGACATGCGTTCATCTGTTTCATTAAAAAATGGATAAATGCTGACTGGGTCTCACTAGGTAGATTCCCTGACCTGTTGGCAGGGTTTTTTTTTTCAATAATTAAATTTTTTTTTTTCATTTTTGGCCACACTGGGTCTTCGTTGCTGCAGGTGGGCTTTCTCTGTTGCAGCGAATGGGGGCTGCCCTCTGGTTGCGATGAGCGCCTCTCATTGCGGCGCCTTCTCTTATTGCCGAGCACAGGCTCAAGGCACTCAGGCTTCGGCCGTCGCGGCTCTCGTGCTCAGTTGCTCCGTGGCACGTGGAATCCTCCTTGACCATCCCCTACACTGGCAGGTGGGCTCCCAACCACAGACCACCGGTGATGTCCGGCAGGTGGTTTTGAAAGCACTGGTTTGAGTCATGTTTCCATGTAGGTGGCTGGGCACTCCCCCAGGTTCACCCTGCCCCAGATCGTGTTCTTTCTGCCGTCCGCAGCATGGTTGACCTTTCCAGCTCTGTCATTCTAACTCTAGAACCATCACTCTTCTGGTGTTTGAACCTAGAAAAATTTGAGAGTGATTTAGAAACAAACAAACAAACATCTTTTGCTCATTGCTCTCTTCCATTTGGTGTATTTCAGGAAATCAAAGGTGGTTGATGTGGCTGCAGCTCAGGGAGACTGGGAGAAGCTACTAGAAGATAGGATTAGGGAGGTGAAGCAAGGGCTGGGTCATTCTAAGCCTTACAGGTCATGGGGAGGATTGGGGTTTTACTTTCAGTATGGTGGGAGTCCACTGAAGGAGTTTATGTCAGTGAATGGGATCACATTTTCACTTTAAGCCAGTCCCTCTGGCTGTGGTTTAGAGAGAGGAGGGAGTTGGTCATTGGAAAGGAAGAGAAACCAGCTAGGAGACTATGTAGTAGATTCATGCAAGACTCGCTAGTGAGAAAAATGGGAAAAGGTGAAATTAGTAATGAATTTAAGGGATTTTACTTAAATTCTACTAGCATTTTAGGTTAAAAAATTTAAAAAAAATTCTGGGCATGCATGTTATATTTTAGCTGTAGGAGATTATCTATAGGCAGCACTGATCTTAAACAACTTCCTTTATTAAGACTGAACATACTAGTATAAAAACTCTTGAAGTTACTGGATATACTCATTCTGGGGAGTTCTTACTATCAGGGAGGTATTCTCTAATAGCTGATCACATGTGGAGGCGGTGTGACAGGTAATGATGGAAAATACCTTTTTGTAATCATGATTTTTAAGTTTTGATAGATGATCTTTCCTGTTTTACCAAGTGAAGAGTTAAATGCAACGAAACAGGCTGGAATCCTGTGCCCACACTGGTTGTGCATCTTGTGAATGCAGTGACTCCACTGTGCTTGGAGGTGAATTTTCCTAGTGTCAGATCTCTCATTGAAAAGCGTCTTCTCTTGACCCTCTCAGCCTCCATGGGTCCCCTCAATTCCCATTTAACGTGGCCTCTTCCAGACTCGCCTAGGTTGCTTCTCTATTTGCTCTTCTGATTATAAGAAGCCTGTTGGCGGGGAATGCCTGTCCTTTCCCCTTCGGGGGAATGTCTGTCCCAACGCTCATCTGCTGGAAAGCAGGAATTCACCTGGGGCCTGGGCCTCCCCAGGGACTGTTTGGTTAAGCTGGTTAAGAGGTCCCTACGGACCTCTGGGTACCGTGCACCTTGTTACCTGCACAAGCGCTTGTCTAGAGAGAGGAGTTGTAGCTTTTGCCAGATACTCAAAGGGTTTGTGATCTAAGAATAACTCTGAGAACTTATATTTGAAATTTTTTGTTTCGGTTGGTCTCTTGGCAGCTATCCAGAGTGATGTCTCCCTCTTTTTCCCCTACTTCTTCAGCCACTGTTCCATACTGTCCTTCTGCAGGATCCTTCTCTGTCTCCTAATATGGGCTTTCCTCACTTCTGCTTTCATGCTCCTCATTTCTGAATGAGCATCCTTGCTGGCATAGCTGCAGCTGCAAATACTCATTTATTCATTCACTCATTAGTTCATCAGACAGTTTTGACTACCTGCTTTAGAACCCTCCAGGAGTGTGTTTCATAGCACAGCTCAGCCTGCAGTAAGAAACCTGTCTTGCAGCATGACATGTGTCTAGTGTGCTTGTGTGAATAACTGAAACAGAATTTTCAGAGAACAGTGCTTACCATCCTCCATGACATGCGTTCATCTGTTTCATTAAAAAATGGATAAATGCTGACTGGGTCTCACTAGGTAGATTCCCTGACCTGTTGGCAGGGTTTTTTTTTTCAATAATTAAATTTTTTTTTTTCATTTTTGGCCACACTGGGTCTTCGTTGCTGCAGGTGGGCTTTCTCTGTTGCAGCGAATGGGGGCTGCCCTCTGGTTGCGATGAGCGCCTCTCATTGCGGCGCCTTCTCTTATTGCCGAGCACAGGCTCAAGGCACTCAGGCTTCGGCCGTCGCGGCTCTCGTGCTCAGTTGCTCCGTGGCACGTGGAATCCTCCTTGACCATCCCCTACACTGGCAGGTGGGCTCCCAACCACAGACCACCGGTGATGTCCGGCAGGTGGTTTTGAAAGCACTGGTTTGAGTCATGTTTCCATGTAGGTGGCTGCGCACTCCCCCAGGTTCACCCTGCCCCAGATCGTGTTCTTTCTGCCGTCCGCAGCATGGTTGACCTTTCCAGCTCTGTCATTCTAACTCTAGAACCATCACTCTTCTGGTGTTTGAACCTAGAAAAATTTGAGAGTGATTTAGAAACAAACAAACAAACATCTTTTGCTCATTGCTCTCTTCCATTTGGTGTATTTCAGGAAATCAAAGGTGGTTGATGTGGCTGCAGCTCAGGGAGACTGGGAGAAGCTACTAGAAGATAGGATTAGGGAGGTGAAGCAAGGGCTGGGTCATTCTAAGCCTTACAGGTCATGGGGAGGATTGGGGTTTTACTTTCAGTATGGTGGGAGTCCACTGAAGGAGTTATGTCAGTGAATGGGATCACATTTTCACTTTAAGCCAGTCCCTCTGGCTGTGGTTTAGAGAGAGGAGGGAGTTGGTCATTGGAAAGGAAGAGAAACCAGCTAGGAGACTATGTAGTAGATTCATGCAAGACTCGCTAGTGAGAAAAATGGGAAAAGGTGAAATTAGTAATGAATTTAAGGGATTTTTGTGGTTCATGGTGAGGTTAGAGGTGTGAAGAATGGCTGCTAGGTTTCTGGGTTGATCTGTTGAATGGATGGTGATGTTTTTATTGAGTCACTGTCATTTTGTAAATGTTTATTTTGTAATTTTGATACTGGTCACAAAATCCACTTGTTTCAGCCTTCGGTGTATGTCTCTGGACTGTTGTTTGTCTCTCCTTATGCACTGTGGCTGAGCTGGTCTGAGCTTTTACCCACTTTTTTTTTTTTAAAGCCCTTCACCTTCTCCCATCTAATCCTTATACCAGAGCCAAATATCTGTTACACAGCTGCAGTGCTCAAGAACCTAAAGTGACTGTTTGCCTTCCATCCAGACTCTTGTACTTGACTTTGAAGACCATTGACAAATTTTGTCACATTGTATTTACTGGATCCTGGTCCACTTTTGCTGTTTCTCTTGCTTCTTACCCATAGTCCCTTTCTTGTGTGTTTAGCTATTTTTCACTGTAAGCTGTTTGTTTTCTGGGAGAATTATCTGTGGGACATTTTTGAGGTTTGTGATGAAGGTGTATTGCCCTGGCAGGGTTTAGTGTTTGCATCTGCTTGGGGTACTACCCGGCTGGTGGCTGATAAGGTTCTTTGATGACAGCATTCTTCCGGATCCCTGTGGTTATGTGCCTCTAGGCTGGGAGTCCTGGAGGCCTGCACTTGTGGTGACAGCTCTTCAGGTATGGGCTTTCCCCTCTGCTCTGTTTGGTGCCAAGTCAGCTTTCTGGGGAGTAGGCCCTGGGGACTTACTTCTGACTCAGTCTTGTCCTGAATTGTTGTTTAGTTGCCAAGTTGTGTCCAACTCTTTTACAACCCCATAGACTGTAGGCCACCAGGCTCCTCTATCCTTTGGGTCTTCCAGGCAAGAATACTGGAGTGGGCTGCCATTTCCTCCTCCAGCGGATCTTCCCGACCCAGGGATTGAACCCTCCTCTCGTACATTGCAGGTGGATTCTTTACCACTGAGCCACCTGGGAAGCTCTGCACTGTAGTCCTTTTTAAAGAATTTAATTTTTATTTTATTTCAGTTAAGTCGTTCAGTTGTGTCCAACTCTTATGACACCATGGGCTGCAGCATGGCAGGCTTCCCTGTTGAGCAACTCCTGGAGCTTACTCAAACTCCTGTCCCTTGAGTCGGTGATGCTATTCAACCCTGTCACCCTCTATCGACCCCTTCTCCTCCTGCCCTCAGTCTTTCCCAGCATCAGGGTCTTTTCAAATGGGTTGGTTCTTCACATCAAGTGGCCAGAGTATTGGAATTTCAGCTTCAGCATCAGTCCTTCCAGTGAATATTCAGGACTGATCTCCTTTAGGATGGACTGGTTTGATCTCCTTGCAGCCCAGGGGACTCTTAAGAGTCTCCAACACCACAGTTCAAAAGCATCAATTCTTCAGTGTTCAGCTTTCCTTATAGTCCAACCCTCACATCCATTTTATATAGGAGTATAATTGATTTACAACATTTAGTTTCAGATGCACAGAAAGTAATTCAGTTATACAAATGTCCATTCTTTTTCAGATTCTTTGCCCATGTAGGTTATTACAGAATATTGAATAGCGTTCCCTGTGTTGTACAGTAGGTCCTTGTTGATTATCTGTTTTGTGTATAGCAGTGTGTATATGTTAATCCCAACCTCTTAATTTATCCCTCCCCTCCATGTTTCCCCTTTGGCACAGTAAGATTGTTTTTGAAGTCTGAGAGTCTATTTTTGTTTTGTAAATAAGTTCATTTGTATCATTTTTTTAAAATTAGATTCCACATGTGAGTGATACCATATGATGCTTGTCTTTGGCTTACTTCTCCTAGTATGGTAATCTCTAGATCCATCCATGGTGCTGTAAATGGCATCCTTCAGCCTTCTCTGTGGCTGAGTAATAACCCAGTGTGCTATGCACTGCATCTTCTTTAGGCATTCCTGTGTCAGTGGACATCTAGTTTGCTTCGTGTCGTGGCTGTTGTAAATATTGTAAATAGTGCTGCAATGACCCTTGGGGTGTGTGATGTGAATTCTGGTTTGAAGAATAGGCCTTTGGGGCTTCAGGCACTTCTGCTGGGTTGCACATCTTAGATCAGCATGGACCTTCTACCATTGCTCAACTCCTAGTTTAGAGGAGTGCCCTCAGAGCAAAACTGGTTTTGCTTATCTTGCATCCTGGAGTTCTCTCTTACTTAATTCTGGCTTAATTGGTGCTGCAGCTCTTTATGAAAAGAGATAAAAGTCTTTTATCTTTCATTTTTGGTTGTTTTTAAAAGGAGGGTTCATCTGAATTACATAGTTTATAATGTTATGAAAATAGAACCCAGTTATTACTTTTGTACATTGCCACTAATCTATACCAAATGACTGGGTTAGCTGTCATTAGTAGTCATATTTCTTTCAGAACTGAGTATGTGTCCAGTGTGTGCCTCTTCCACCACCAAACGGTTTATTCTGACTCCATCCACCTGGCAGCCACATCCCACGGGTGCAGGGCTCAATGCCTCAAACCTTGCCCCTCCCCGCCTTCCGATGCCCTCACCTGGACTCCTGACCACCCTCTCCTTGGGCCGATTAATTTATTTAGATAGGCTCATAGAACTTGGGGAAGCATTTTAGTTCCTAGAATACCAGTTTATTGTAAGGAGTGTAACCCGGGAACGGCCAGATGGTGGAGATTTATGTGGGGAGGGGCGTGGAGCATCAGTGCTCCCTGGGCACCCCAGTCTCCACTGGCTCCCCATCCTGGAACCCCACCCTTTAGGGTTTTTATGGAGGCCTCCTTACATAGGCATGGCTGCTTAGATCTTTGGTGAACTAAGTTGAACTTTGTTCTGAGGTGAACTTAGAACTTTGGTTGAACTAAATCTCCTGTCCCTCCTTTCTCCCCTCACTGGAGTTTGGGAGGAGATTGGAGGGGGGCAGGCAGGACTATAAATTTCAGTTCTCTAATCCTGTGATTGGTTCCCGGGCAACCAGCCACCCCTAAGGTTCCTAAGGGCCTTCGGAAAGTTACCTCATTAGCATAACAAAAGATGCCTTTCTGTGGAGGCTCTGCCAGAAACAGAGACAGATCAAATGAATGATTCTTAGTATAAATCACAGTGTCACAGCATGACCTGTAGTTTTAATGACTTCAGTGGATGTTTCTGCATATTTCTGGGTGGTTTAAAGCTTAGCGTTTCTTGTATTTTCTGAGATGTCTTTTTTTAGAGGATTCATGACCCTGAAATTGACACAGTGTGGGTCTTCAGCTCTGTTAAGCGCTGTGTGAAGCGGCTTCTGTGTCTCTGTGGCAGATTACGGCTTGCTGACGACGCCCCAGCTGCACTACATGGTCTTCTGTCGGAACAGCAGAGGCCAGTATGGAAAGGCCACCGCGGAGGGTTACTACCAGAAACTGTCCTCGGCTTTATGGAACTTACCAAACAGGTCAGAATCTCTCCAGTGTGGTTAGAGTTTGAGCAGTTGCTTAAAAGAACATCAGTTGAACAGTTTATTTAAATATTTGTCAGGTTTTTTCCCCCCCAAATTTGGCCTGTCTCCTTTTTCTTTCCAGGGCTCTGCAAGGTCTGGCCCTTGCAGCCAGCTAACTGTGTTGGCATTTGCTGGGCAAGGCACATAGTATGTTCTTGTTACTGACCAGGGTTCTTGCCCTCCTTAATCAGTAGAAATTGGTAAGAGGCCAGACAGATTCAGGCAGGGCTTTGTTGGGGCCCTTGCTGCAGCAGAAGGGAGCAAAACCCACAGATTCGCTTGCTTGCGGAGGGGAGGCCAGGGTGGTTCCTTACATTGGAGGCTTCTGGCTAGAGGAGGGCTTAGGTGGTTTGTCCACCCCTTAGCTGGTGTTGCGTGCAGGGGGCATGCACAGTACCCTGCTTCGTATCTTGTTGTCCATAATTTGCCCCAACTGCATGCATGCAGTTATTTTCAGTGCCTCTTCTCTTTGTATTTTGTTGCTGGCAGAGACTTTGTCCAGGTGCAAGCACTGCAGCAAAGGGTCTCAAGTGCCAGCCTATCTCATTTTGAGCTCACTGTGGGAGAAGCGTGATGAACTTGCAGTTTTCATAAGTGTTCACGCAGATGAATTTGCTATTTGAGTTACTGTAGGTGCTGTTGGCGTCATACTGGAAGCATCTACTGTTAAGAAAATCTGTCTTCAAAGTGTATTAGCTTACTAAACCTGAACAAAGATTTGAGGGGTGTAATTCACTTGATCAACCAATATCGAGCATATGTTGTTGTCAGAAATTGTTGACCAAAACCAAGTCCTTGCTCTCGTAGAACTTACATTTTGGGGTGAGGGGGAGGCTAGGAGAGGAGACTGCCAGGAAAAAAACCACTTGCCAGTGGTGTAATACACTGTGAAGAGAATGATGGATATTGTTGCTATTCACTCATCTGTATACTCTTGCCCACATTTGAATGACTCCTATGAAATACAGACTAATAAGGGACCTTGCTAAATTATAATAAAGCTTCATTTCCGTAATTTATTTGGTCTGTAAAACTTTTCCAATATCTGTGACCAAAAAATGGTGTTTTAAAAATCTTACTTTGGTGTTTTACAGTTTTCATATGAACATGTGTACCCTTGTGTTTCCTGGCTTAAAATAGACAAGTTAACTGAAATAATGGAAGCTGTTTACATATATATACCTGTGCTTTATGCTATCTTGAAATTGTTCTTCCACTTCTTTTCCTTTTCAGGCCTTCTGCAGTGGAGATGACCACAGAACACTTAAGGTTGACTGTGCAAACGGCATAGGTGCCCTGAAGCTGGCAGAAATGAAACACTACTTCTCCCAGGGGCTGTCAGTTCAGCTGTTCAACGATGGGACCAAAGGCAAACTCAATCATTTATGTGGGGCCGACTTTGTGAAAAGTCAGCAGAAACCTCCACAGGGTATGCAAAAAATGTGTTTTTAGTGCTCTGTCTGAAACCAGTCACTCAAGCAGAGGTGGCAAAGAGAGAGTCGTGCAGCTGTCCTGGCCCCGCTGCTGTTAGACACCCGGTCCTCATCCGTTGCCGTTGCCATGCAGTGACACGCAGGACACGGATGCTCCTGGCCCTGAGAGTCTTGTGACTCTCCACAGGGGGCAGGAAATCCGGTGGAAAAAGCAAAATCAGGACATGGGATTTTAGAGCAGTGATTCTTAAGCTTTAGCAGACATAAGAATCGCCTGGAAGGCTGGTGAGCATGTAGATTTCCTGGGCTGTACCCCAGAGGCTCTGATTCTGTAGGTCTTGAGTGGATTTGTCCATTTGCTGCTGTCCATCTCTTGTGGTAAAGGAACAGTAATGTTAATCTAAAATTTGATGTGACAGTTGCTCAGGTTTCAGTAAGCTATGCAAATTACACAAGACATTAATCTCACTGGTTGTAATTTTTTGCTCTGAAATACCATGTTTCTTCTTACTGATATAAACAAATGAAAATCACTTTTTTCAGGATTAAAGTACATACTGTATCTGCTGTTGATTATTTAAGGATGGACACTGTATGTAGTACAACGGAAATTGAATTCAATTTAATGCCTATAGCTTTCAAAGCACTATGTGGGAATCTGTTTTACCAAACCACTGGCTTGTAGAAGGGAATTTTATTTTAGTATCATATAGGGTTTCAGCTTAGATAGATTTTGAGTGCTCTTTTTTCACTTAGCTGTGAAAGAATTTACTGTGTAAAAATACTAGTAAACCTGTTTACTATTTAAAGGTTAAGATACTGGTTTTACTTGAAAGGGTGTTTTTCTTTATGTTTTATTTCCTTTTAAATGAATTCTCTTCCCTTGATTTTGAGCAGTTATCTCCATTTATGTTCAAAAACATATGTTTATGTAGAGCTTCAGACAGGAGGAATGATCAGGATTTTCCTCATTGACAAAATACTCCAGTTACTTATATTTGATTATACCCTCTGCTTGGTCATGTAAGGATAGAAATGGTTCTTTATCTGCAGGTACAAAGCCCTTTAAACTGGGCTTCAGTTCACAAATTGGGAGAAACTTTGTTCAGCTGACATTTTATTTTTTTAAATCTTAAGGACAGGCTCTCTCTGTACCTAGCACATGTTTAATATTGCTGAAGTCCTGGAAAAATAATTTTAGACACCTCTTGAAAAGTCATAGTGGACATGCCTTTGTATAAACAGAGAGGGTCACTTCTAATCAATACTTAATGGAAAAAAAAATTTCCCTCTGTAACTAGTGTGAGAGAAAAACCTAAAACTTTTTACATTAAATTTTATCTCCCTTTCTTAGACCGAAATGTGTTTTGATTTATTCTCGGTGCTAGGAATTGAGATGAGGGCCAATGAAAGATGCTGTTCCTTCGATGGAGATGCAGACAGGATCGTTTACTACTACCATGATGCAGACGGTCAGTTTCATCTCATAGACGGAGACAAGATAGCCACCCTCATTAGCAGTTTCCTCAAAGAGCTCCTGTTGGAGGTACGGTGCTGGGGCTGACCACCGTCTCACACAAGACTCACTGGGGAAATTGGTCGGTATCAGGCAGTTGCTTGAACATCTCAGAGGCATGATTCGTGGGGAGTTCCTCACATCTGTGGCCAGAAAACACAAAAAGAAATGGTCATTCCAGTCATTTCAACGTTAGGGCTCTGGTTTTGGAACCCAAAGGGAGTAGTCTTTTCTCTTTTATACTGGCTGAGAGCTTCATGATTTGGAGCTTTACAAAGTTCTGGTTTCTTCATAGCTGCCTTTTTTCTTTTTTGGCCTAACTGTGGGGCATGTGGTATCTTGGTTTCCCAACCAGGGATTGAACGCACACCCTCTGCAGTGGAATCATGGTCTTAACCACTAGACCACCAGGGAAGTTGGTAACTGACACTTTAATGAGAGTTCCACGAACATCATTCCCCAGAGCCTTGAGTTTATATAGAAAGTCTCCTCTGAGGGATTTATTTACTATGATTATGATACCCTTTAGTGACATGAGGTTTATTATGTTATGCTCTTCCGGAAATCTCAGATTAGCTTTAAGTATAAAATGTAATGATAATTATCATAATATGGAAAAGGTATACTTTAAGAACTCAGTGTGTATTTTTATTAAAAACTGAAGAGATTAAGAAATGACATGTTTCTCTAAAAAGGATTCTTTAGCAACTGAGATGTCCCTCATAGGCGAATAAACATTGGTTCACCCAGACAAAGGAGTATTATTCAACGGTAAAAAAAAAAGCTATCAAGCCATGAAAAGACATGGAGGAAATGTGAATGCATATTTCTAAGTGAAATAAGTCAAACTGAAAGGGCTGTGTGTATCACTGTGGGTCCAGCTATAGGATGCTGCTGCTGCTAAGTCGCTTCAGTCGTGTCCGACTCTGTGCGACCTCATGGACGGCAGCCTACCAGGCTCCCCCCGTCCCTGGGATTCTCCAGGCAAGAACACTGGGGTGGGTTACCATTTCCTTCTCCAGTGCATGAATGTGAAAAGTGAAAGGAAAGTCACTCAGTCATATCTGACTCTTAGCGACCCCACGGTCTGCAGCCCACCGGGCTCCTCCATCCATGGGATTTTCCAAGCAAGAGTACTGGAATGGTATGCCATTGCCTTCTCCCAACTATAGGATATTGTGCAAAAAAAAAACAACAAAAAACGAAAACACAGAAACTATGGTGACATTTAAAAGATGAGTAGTTTCAGGGTAGTGGGGAGAAATGAATGCTGAAGGATAAATAGATGGATTTTTCAGGGCTGAAAATACATACTATAAAATGGAAATGTGTTCTTAAACATTTGTCCAAACCTGCAGAATATACAGCACTAAGAATGAATCCTAATGTAATCTGTGGAGTAATATAAAGGAAATCCGGTGATTAAAAAGAATTCCGTGTAGAATTGCTTTAAATAATACTCAAAAAAGTACTTAGGTTTTTTCCTGGCATACATGTGAATTTTCTGTGAGTTGTTTATTGTGTGAAACTTAAGTGATGGCCGGACTGGCCGATAATTTTGTCATCCTTTAGAACTCTGATAAAGGTTTGCTTTTGTAGGGTCTTTGCCTTTGATGGCAAGGTAACTGTCCTTGTTTTTGTTTAGGTTGGAGATGGTTTCAGTCTCGGTGTTGTACAAACTGCATATGCCAATGGAAGTTCAACACGGTACCTGCAAGAAGTTATGAAGGTATTGAGCACTTTCCATTTGTTGGTAGCTTCTTCATCATCACCTTTTATGGTGAGGTATTTCTGTGAGGAAAATAATGCCCTCATAAAAATGAGTAGATTGAAGTGCATGGAACTGAGCTGTCATCTACCTAAGAGTAGAAAGTGAAAGTGTTAGTCGCACAGTCATGTCTGACTCTCTGCAACTCTATGGGCAAGTAGCCTGCCAGGCTCCCCTGTCCATCGGATTCTTCAGGCAAGAATACTGGAGTGAGTTGCCATTCCCTTCTGCGGGGAATCTTCCTGACCCAGGGATTGAACCCAGGTCTCTGCATTGCAGGCAGATTCTTTACTGTCTGAACCACCAGAGAAACTGCACTTAAAGGTAACTAAATCAAATGAAATTAAATTAAAGAAAAAATTAAATTGTCCCTAATGCAGAACAGGAAAGAGACTTTTCCTTCCTCCCTTTTCCTAGAGTGTTTCTTTTAGCAAGCTTATATTTTCTCTGTCCTTTTGGAATGTCAATATTTTGAAAGGCAAAACAGGCCAGTTTTACAGTTAAGGTTTTTCTATAAGGGCATAGAGTACCTCTTTGAAACATAAACATCAAGGAAGGTAGCATCCCAACACTTAGCCTCCCGAGAGTTTGACCACTGTCCTACTTATAGCCAGGCACCCATCTGCTTGACAGAGATGTGAGAAATTGTATCATTCCTTTGGAGAAGGACAGTTAGCCAAGCCCAGTGGCCACAGCTTTCTGACAGACCCTCGTGGCTCAGGTGGTAAAGAATCTGCCTGCAGTGCAGCAAACCCAGGTTCGAGTCCTGGGACAGAAAGATCCCCTGGAGAAGGAAATGGCAACCCATTCTGGTATCCTTGCCCAGAAAATTCCATGGACAGAGAAACGTGGTGGGCTGCAGTCCATGGGATCGCAAAGAGTCGGACACAGCTGAGTGACTAATATGCACACACACACACACACACACACACATGACAAAAGGTACTGCAGAGTCTTCCTGAGAAGCAGACCTGTTCGGTAGATAGACTGCCATGGGGTTTTATAGAGGTAGAGACTGGGCTCAACTCCTGATACAACAAGGAAAAGTGGAGATTTTATAGCCAAAGAATAGGCTGTGGGGGCAGGGAGCGGGTTGGTGAAGGGAAAATTGCCAAGAGGAACCTCAGGGAGGGTTCTGGCTAAACCAACGTAACAGGACTTCTGTTGATGGCAGGCCTGGGTGGTCAGGTGGTACGGGGTGGGGACTTTGGGCTGATATGGAGGGTACGGATTCCAGCTACAGTGACTGAGCGAAAGAGTCTTTATAAAAGTGGGTCCTTGGAGACATGGCCGAAGACAGGACCTGTTCAGGCTGAAAAGAGCCTGACTCTCATGTGGTTGAGGAGAGATCTTGGTCGTGAGTTATCTTGAGGTGTGTAAAGGGTGGGATTGCTTTCTGTCTTTGCAGTCTCTTTCCAGGGGTCCTCAGCCTTCAGGATCTAGTGCTGTGATCTGAGATGGAGCTGCTGTGATGGCAGTAATAGAAAGTGCACAATAAATGTGATGCACTTGAATCATCCCGCAACCATCTCCCACCCCCAGGTCTGTGGAAAATCGTCTTCCACAAAACTGGCCCCTGGTACCAAAAATCACAGTCTAGTTTATTGGTTATTCGGTAACAGAACTTGTCCTGTGGAGATGTTTTGTGGGTTGGTAGGAGATTTTGTTTCTAATCATTTCCCCAGCATCCACCAGGTGACTCTCCCTTGTATATCCCACCTGCTGTAAGAATCAGGCTGCAGGACCCAAATTGGGTCTGCAGAAAGTAATTCTTTCTCTCCCTGGCTAGTGTGATATTTTCCAACGTCACTGTTATCCCTTGTCAAATTTCTGCATTTCACTAGTTTTGTGGCCATCCCATTCTTTTTATTTTTTTAATTAAATTTCTGTATTTTAATTGGAGGCTAATTAGTATTGGTTTTGCCATGCATCACATGAATCTGCCATAACCCAAATTGGGTCTGCAGAAAGTAATTCTTTCTCTCCCTGGCTAGTGTGATATTTTCCAACGTCACTGTTATCCCTTGTCAAATTTCTGCATTTCACTAGTTTTGTGGCCATCCCATTCTTTTTATTTTTTTAATTAAATTTCTGTATTTTAATTGGAGGCTAATTAGTATTGGTTTTGCCATGCATCACCATGAATCTGCCATGGGTATACACATGTTCCCCATCCTGAACCCCATCCCACCTCCCTCTCTGTACCATCCCTTTGGGTCATCCCAGTGCACCAGCCCCAAGCATCCTGTATCCTGCATCGAACCTGGACTGGCGATCTTTTTAAAGCAGGAATGGCAGAGAGGGGTTCCTTTCAGATCTGGGTAGAAGAAGTGAATGAGTCCAGCAGGTAGGCACAGACTTGAAGGGTGTGGCCAGGCCAGCTGCTGTTACCTTTGGTCATAGTCTTCAGGAGAAGCTGAAAATCTGAATTTTGGTGTGAATTTTCTACCTTTGAAGTCTTGGCAGCTGATTCAGCATTTAAAAGATATAGTGGTTAGGCCACATAAAACATGTCTGGAGGTGACTAGCTGGTGCCCTGACTAAAATATATGGTTACAGTAAATATATGCCTTAAATATGTGGTTACAGTAAACCCACTCAAGGTACTCCGTCTGGGGCCCACTTGCCTGCCTTTCACAGATTCTTGGTGTTTGGGTTATTCTGTATTTTCTTAATTTGTCTCAAAAATGGCTTTTATAGTAAGATGCCCTGTTGAGGAAACTGAACATTGGTAACTCTTCTTCTCAACACATTCTGTTGCAGATTAAATATTTTCAGCCCTAGCCCTTCCCGAGGTCTCTGAAACCCAAACGCCGGGCCCGTCTGAGCTTGCTCTCTTGCAGTTCTGCTCTTTCCTTAACCATTCTCTTGCAGATCCATCTGAGACTTGCTGCCCCGTTAGTACTCCAGTCACTGATTTCTTACTAGGATTAGCCATAGAAACCACCTAACCTCAGCCAGAGCTTAGCAGACAGTGGCCTCTGGGCCACACTGAACCTGCCGGCTGTTTCTCGTTTCACGGGAATACAGCCACGCTTTCCCTTTCCTATGGTCTTGTGACTGCTTTCTCACTACAGAGACAGAGTCAAGCAGTTGTGAAGGAGACCACGTGGCCTACAAAGCCTGAAATAGTAGTTACCTCTTTATAGTAAAAGCTGGAAGACCCTGGTTTTAAGCCATTGTCCACACTGTAGCTAAATAGCTTTCTGAAACGATCAGATCAGGCCCCCCCCCCCAGTTTGAATCTTTGATTATAAGGGGCCCCTCAGCTTTCTCACCCTGCTTGACTCTGGGCTGTGCACTACTGTGCAGTCACTCCCCAACAGGGACACTTAGGCTTTGTATTTTAATTGCTTCATCTCACTAGACTAAGTTCCAGGAGCTTTGCTCCCTAGGATGGTAGGTGCTGGTGGTTCAGTTGCTAAGCCATGTCTGACTCTTTGCGACCCCATGGACTGTAGCTCACCAAGCCTCCCTGTCCTCCTCCCTGTCCTTCACCATCTCCCAGAGTTTGCTTAAACTCATGTCCATTGACGTGGTGATACCATCCAACTATTTCATCCTCTGCTGCCCCCTTCTCCTCCTGCCCTCAATCTTTCCCAGCATCAGGGTCTTTTCCAGTGAATCAGCTCTTCTCATCAAGTGGCCAAAGTATTGGACCTTCAGTTTCAGCATCAGTCCCTTCAAATGAATATTCAGAGTTGATTTCCTTTAAGATTGACTGGTCTGATCTCTTTGCTGTCCACGGGACCCTCAAGAGTCTTCTCTAGCACCACGGTTCGAAAGCATCAATTCTTTGGTGCTCAGCCTTCTTTATGGTCCAACTCTCAACATCTGTATGTAACTACTGGAAGAACCGTAGCTTTGACTACACAGACTTTTTCTCAGCAAAGTGATGTCTCTGCTTTTGAATATGCTGTCTAGGTTTTTTATAGCTTTTCTTATAAGGAGAGAACATCTTTTAATTTCATGGCTGCAGTCACCGTCCACAGTGATTTTGGAGCCCAAGAAAAGAAAATCTGTCAGTGTTTCCATGTTTCCCCCATCTGTTTGTCATGAAGTGATGGAATTGCATGCCATGATTTTTTTTTTTTTCAAACTTTTTATTGCTTTACAGAATTTTGCTCTTTTCTGTCAAACCTCACCCTGAATCAGCCATGGTATACATATATCCTCTCCCATTTGAACCTCCCTCCCATCTCCCCATCCCACCCCGCTAGGTTGATACAGAGCCCATTTGAGTTTCCTGAGCCACACAGCAAATTCTCATTGGCTATCTACTTTACATATGGTGATGTAAGTTTTCATGCTTCTCTTTCCGTACATCTCACCCTCTTCTCCCTTCTCCCTTTGCCCATAAGTCTGTTTCTTCATTGCTGCCCTATAAGTAAATTCTTCAGGACCATTTTTCTAGATTCTGTATGTATACATTAGAATACAATATTTATCTTCTTGACTTACTTCACTCTGTATAATAGGTTCTAGGTTCATCCACCTCATTAGAAGCTACTAAAAGGTGTTCCTTTTTATGGCTGGATAATATTCCATTCTGTGTATATACCACAACTTCTTTATCCATTCATCTGTTGATGGACATCTAGGTTGCTTCCATGTTCTAACTATTGTAAACAGTGCTGCAATGAACAGTGGGATACATCTGTTGTTTTCAGTTTTGGTTTCCTCAGGGTATAGGCAGAGGTTTATAACAACAGTAAAAAATGTGAGGAAAAAAGAGCTCAGAAGATTAATTAGATTTCATTGTGCCAATAAAATGGACAACAAAGGGGGTTGGAAAGGAGAGACAAAATCCAAAAGAATCTACAGAACAAGTCAAAGCATAAAGAATAGTAAATGTTTTTCTTGAGTCACTGCTGTCAGAAGCCTTTCCTTTGCTGGAGTCACAGCCCACCTCACCTCCCTAGGATGCCCTCCAACACTGTGCTGATCTGTGGCCCTTCTGTGGGGGCAGCTCAGACTCTAGTCTGGTCCTACTCCTCTGTGTTCTTGCTTCCAGTGTTTACAGCCATCAGAACTAGTGCTGCTTCTTACGTGGGAGCTCTCAATGTCCTTTTGTATATTCCATGGACACAGAGTCTGGCTAGTTGATCGTTTGGATTTAATCAGCAGCTTGCACAGCTGGTGGGAAGGTTTTAGGTCTTCTTCCTCAGCCACACTGCCCCTGGGTTTCAACTGTGGTTTTATTTCCACCTCTGCATGTTTGGGTCGTCCACTGGGGTTTGCTCCTGAGGCTGCCCTGGAGAACTTGGGTTTCCCCATGAGTGCCAGGTGTGGAGGTGGTTCAGCTGCTTGGGACACAGGGTTCTGGCAGCACAAGGTACTCAGGGGAGTTGGAAGCTAGGGCAGCAGGACATTACAGTGCTCTAGAAGAGTATGGCAACCAGTATTGCCCAATACACTCCAATTCGCCTGGAGAACCCCCCTCCCTGACAGAGAAGCTTGCCATACCAGTCTACAGAGGGTTGGACACAACTGAAGCGACCCTGCGCCCACAGACACGAAAGATTTATTTTGCCTGTGGCAGCTCTGTCTCAGTGTGAGTTGGGTGTGAAGGTGGCGCAGCTGCTTGGCTGGCAGGGACCCTGGTGGTGCAAGATGTGCAGGGACGTAGACTGCCTCCGCTGTAGGAGTTACGGCCCTCAGAGTCTTTTTTCGAGCCTCCTGTAGCTGGCAATCAGAAGGCCTCATTGGCCAGTCTTACTCTGTAGCTTCGCCCATTCAGGCACTTAGAGGGCTCTCTTGCCTGGGGTCCTTCTCTGTTGTTGGGCAAGTCAGGCACATAGAGGGGGCCCCCGCTGGGTGGGTCCTACTCTGTCATTCAGTGCATTAGGCATTTGAAGGCCAGCCTCTCTGTTGTTCAGCTGCCGATGCTGGATGCTGGCGTGTGGGGAGAGAGGCGCCTCGGTGATGGCTCCACCCATCACACATGACTCGGCAGTATCGCCTTGCTTCCATAGCTGCCTGGCTTTCCTCCACAGGCATTTCCCACCACAGTCTCCTCCCTCACATCCCCTTGATCCACCTCTCTGCAGTCCACAGCAGCGCTTGCCCTGAGATTGCTCCACAATCCCTAAACTCCAGCTGCCAGCCATTGCGCCTTCCAGGGGACCTGGGTCCCTGTCTGGGCTAAGTATGGCTTTGGCAAGGACTGTCTGATTTCTCATTCCATTTAGGCTGTGACAGATCAGCTGTTTCACTCTCAGCCTTAAATGTTCCTTGTCTGACTCAGACAGTTGCTCCATCTGTGAGGATCAGACCCCTGCTTTAGTTGCCCCACCCGCTGAGGGCAGGTCCAGTCTTAGTAACCGTATTTTTCCCCTAGTTCCTTTGTCCTACTGAGTTTTGCTTGGTTCTGTATATTCTTTACTGCTGGTCAGGTCCTCCTGTCCGCTCTCAGCTGGTGTTCTGCATGCACTTCTGTGTCTGAAGGTGTATCCCTGATGTATCCATGGAGAGAGATGTACTCCACATTCCTCCGCCATCTTGTTCTCTCCCATGATCTGTTTTTGAATGTGGAGTTTTAAGCCAGCTTTTTCACTCTCCTCTTTCACCCTCATCAAGAGGCTCTTTAGTTTCTCTTTGGTTTCTGCCATTAGAATGGTATCATCTGCGTATCTGAGGTTGATAACTTCTCCTGGCAGTCTTGATTCCAGCTTGTGATTCTTCCAGCCTGGCATTTCGCTGACATACTCTGCATTTAAGTTATATAAGCAGGGAGACAATATACAGCCTTGACGTACTCCTTTCCTAATTTGAACCAGTCTGTTGTTCCATATCTGGTTCATTTGTTTCTTGACCTGTGTACAGGTTTCTCAGGAGGCAGGTAACGTGGTTTGGTATTCCCCTCTTTTTAAGAATTTTCTGCAGTTTATTGTGATCTACACAGAATTTTCCAAATTTGCTGGTATATTGAGTGCAGCACCTTAACAGTATCGTCTTTTAGGATTTTAAATAGCTCAACTGGAATTCCATAACCTCCACTAGGTCTGTGCCTGTATTTCCTAAGGCCCACTTGACTTCACACTCCAGGATGTGTGGCTCAAGGTGAGTGACCACACCATCAAGGTTGGTAAGTACACAGTGAATATTTGCTGATTAACTGCTGCTGTTTTATAAATGTGTTTCAGGTACCTGTCTACTGTACTAAAACTGGTGTTAAACATTTGCACCACAAAGCTCAAGAGTTTGATATTGGTGTTTATTTTGAAGCAAATGGGCATGGCACAGTAAGTTCTCATAAATAATGACCTACCTTTAGCTTGCATTTTTTTTTTAAAAAAGATGGAATTTGGTAACTAGTTAGTAATAGGTAATATTCCACTTTGTTGAAATGATTGGGATGGTGATAGAAATGATTTAGCTGATATTTTCTTATGTTCTGTGAAACTGTGGCTCTTTTTAGAGTGTAATGATTTTTCTTGGAATGTGAAGAGATAATACTAATTTATTCCTATAATATATATAGTTTTTTTGAAAATATGTAGGTCTTAATTCTCCTGCAACTAGACAATTTATACATCATTTAAAATTTTTCTTCAAAAGTGTGAGAAGGTTGAGGACTAACTTATAAGCAGCTAGAAATGAGTTTAAAGTAATTTGCAATAGGCATATAAAATTTATGACTCTTAGCAGAGGGAGAATGAAAGTTTGAGATATAATTTGCGTATCCTTATACTCACCATTTTAACATAAGTCTGTAGTATATTTATAAGATTCAGAAGTTTTCTTTATTACATGTTTTTTAATATCTAGCCTTATTGCATAAATGGATTTGAGATGGTTAACAGAAAATGTTATCTAGGTCAGATAATCCTCATTAATTTAAAATTAGCTTCAATAGGCCATGACTATAAGAGGAAAAAATAGTAAGTTACTAGAAAATGCAATTGAAATATAACCTCAGTGATCTTATGCAGGGTTGGTAAATGCTTTTGATCTAGTAAATATTTTAGTTTTCACAAGCCATAATGCGAAAGTGAAGTCGCTCAGTCGTGTCCGACTCTTTGCGACCCCATGGACTGTAGCCTACCAGTCTCCTCAGTCTGTGGAGCTTTCCAGGCAAGAACACTGGAGCGGGTTGCCATTTCCTTCTCCAGGGGACCTTCCTGATCCAGGGGCGTTTGCTGCATCTGCTCGGCTCTCCTAGTGAGATTGTGAGTGAATGGGAGCGGCCATGGTCCCACAGAACGAGTGGCCCGTGCACCCTAGTCACCAGCACACTTTGCCTTCCATCAGGTGGCCGGATGCACTGTGCGGCTCCGTCTCCGTATTGGCCTTGGAAGGCACTAAAATCACGTGTGGGCAAGCAGTTCAAAATGGCAGGATTCCTCAGGAGCATGATGGGCATTATACATTAAATATCCACAGCACTGTTTGCCAGTGTAATATGTATGACAAACCGCTTTTCTACTTTTCTTTAGCTTATGTCCTTAAAAATTAAGTCAAGAAAACTGTATTAATGGCAATGAATTATATTCTTCAAAGTAGAATGAATACAGATCAGGCTTAAGGAAGCTGGTTGCCCAGAACTGGTTTAGCTGGCTGACAGCAACAGCAACATCATACACCCACCTATGCATTCACTTCTGCCAGGGTGATTATTTTTTGGTAATCTTTACATTTTGGTAGCCCAATTTTATAATCCTATAATACCTTCTGAGTTCTGATTTGATCTTACATTAATGTCATATATTCTACAGCTGCCATTTTTATCCCCTTGGTTTCTCCGGATTCACTGAGTTGCAAAAGTAGTTTAGTTGGCATGATCGTACTTAATGATTGGGGCATGGTTAGTGTTTGGTGACTTTTTTTTTTGTATGCTTTTATTGTAGGTACTGTTTAGTAAAGCTGCTGAAACAAAGATAAAACAACTAGCAAAAGAATCAGAAGGCGAGAAAAGGAAAGCTGCCAAGATGCTTGAAAGTGTAATTGACTTGTTTAACCAGGTGAGAGCTGCAGCGGGTGGGGGACTCGGTTAGGCCTAGTTGCTCAGTCATCTCCGACTCCTTGCGACCCCATGGACTGTAGCCCGTCAGGCTCCTCTCCGTGGGGATTCTCCAGGCAGGAGTACTGGAGTGGCTTGCCGTGCCCTCCTCCAGGACTGCTGGTTACTTACACAGTAGGAAGGTAGACAGGGTCATGTACTGCATCAAACATTGAAGTGGGAAAGTCGTGGCAGCTTCCTTGCAGCTGTGTAGATTTAAACTGAAATGCAGTGGCAGAACATTTATGTGCTTCAGATTTTCAAGTAATGATTAGTTTATAGCTGAGGTCAACAGATTCAGCTATGAAGTATATCTGTGAGGCTACATATATAATTTTGAAACCAACTTTGTCAAGGGAATTCAGAAAAAATAGTCTGAAGCCCATCTGTGGGTCAGATGACTGGGCCTGGAGTGGAGACTGTGGAAATGGAAGAGCAAAGCATGGGTCAGGGGAAAGCGACAGAACTTATATTTAAGAGTGTTGCACATATTGGGCAGTTCATATACCTCAGTGTGTAATCCTTGCATAACAGGAAGAGTCGGCATCATAATTCCTGTTTTATACATGAAGAGACAGACTTAAAGAGTTACGCAGTGGCAGAGAAGGGCAGAGTGTCCAGCTTTAGGTGTGTTTTGCTTCCGAAAGCTCCACCTTACCATGCATGAGGCCGTCCACCGTCATGGCATATCATCTCAGAAGGGATCTAGTATAAATGTTGGTTCAGAGTGTCAGTGCTGGAACCTTAAGGGTTGTCCAGCCGAGCCTCACTTTACATATGAGCAAGGAGGTTAAAGGAGGCAGGTGGTCTTGGTATTCTCTGTAGTCCTTTTCTTGTTGCCGTCATAGAGGTCTGTCCCTCAGTGCAGTTCATTTACCCACCCGTCAGTCATGCAGCATGGGGGAGGAGGCAGCCAGGACACGGTGTTCTCACACAGAGGACGTTCTTATCAACGCTGTGGTTGTGTTCTTGCATCCTGCAGACAATCGGTGATGCTATTTCTGACATGCTGGTGATTGAGGCCATCTTGGCTCTGAAGGGCCTGACCGTGCAGCAGTGGGACGCTCTCTATACAGACCTTCCAAACAGACAGCTCAAAGTTAAGGTGTGAGCCAGATCACTCCCTTTCTAAAAATTAACTAAAATAAGTTCATGCTACACATATGAGTTGTATAGAAAAGATTGAATTTTCTCACATCTTTAAAAACTACAGAATCTCCTCTTAACCATTCTACTGTTATTTAGAAGTATTTGGTTTCCAACTTTATTATAAATATCACTTTAAAAGATTTTATTATTGTTTTTAAATTTTAAAAATGTGAGCAGAGAACAAAATAGTGAACCCCCTTACACTAGCTTCAACTAGTGTCCTCCACATCCCTAATATTATTTTGGAGCAAGCCCTGGATAGCTTGTGGGTTCAAGTGTAGATATTTCCTTCCTCTGAATTATTCTTGGTTCATACAGTACTTCCAGAGGCTAGATGCTGAGAAGTAGAATCTGGGCTGAAAGGGACACAATTTTTAAAGGCATTTTAGATAAATTGCTGCTTCTTTTCTATATCGATATATATCAGATTACATATTTACCAACAGACATTTTTGAGAGAGATTAAATCCACAGTTCACAGAAATGACTGCTGATTGTTCAGTTGTTTTTTTAAGGAGATTTTTATGATTCCCTTTTTGAAAAAAAAATACCTAAGATTATTTGATCAATGACTAAGCCATACAATACTGGCCATTATTTTAGTAGTGACTGTAAGACAGTCTGTGATAATCTATCTCAATACTATACTTTGTGGTACAATCAGCTGAAATGTAGGTCTGTTCCTGCTGACATTAAGTAGCCATAATCTTTTGGTGGGAATTATGTTGAATGGGTTAAGCTTCTGAAAGGGAGATGATATAGAAAAAAACATGAAATGCTTGTGCCTAGGTTGCAGACAGGCAAGTCATTAGCACCACAGATGCTGAAAGACAAGTAGTTAAACCGCCAGGACTCCAGGAGGCCATCAGTGACCTGGTGAAGAAGTACAGGCTTTCTCGCGCTTTTGTCCGGCCCTCTGGTACAGAAGACATAGTCCGAGTCTATGCAGAAGCAGACTCGCAGGTAAGCTGAGACCGTTCCACTGAAGGGGTGTGCAGTGAGAATCCAAAGGCGGTGGAGGAGGGTGGTAGCAGGAGAGAAAACTATTTTAATGCTATTGGAATCTCTAATGTCGGAGATTTATGGAGCCTTTTTTCTTCAGTAGTAGTTACATAGTTGACTAAAACTCCCCCAGATATTCTTCTTGTAATGTATTCTGTATTTCCTAAAAGGGTCATATTTCTAACTGCTCTAAGAATGCTACTTAGTATACCAATATATACTTAGTTTGACACATAGTAATTAAGCTTATGCATCCTAAAGTGGAACATACTTTTTTCCTTCCTTTAAAAACATCCTGTTGCTTCATGAAAATGACTTCCTTTGAAGTTCATTTCTAAACTCACTGGTACTGCACCCGTGCTGCCTGAAATTTGTCTTTGTGTCTAGGCTTTTAATTTGGTTTTCAAAAATTTTCCTTTAAATGACAGCCTTGCTGTATATGCCTCTTTCTTGATAGGGTCAGAGACTTAAAAGTGTTTTTTCAGCTGAGGCAAAGTTACAGGGGGATGGCCAGAGCCTCAGTAAGAGATTTCTTCAGTTTATATAGATAATTTACTTCCTCTTTTGGTCAATTGTGGCCTTCTTGCCATTAACAACTTACTGCCTAAAGAG
This sequence comes from Madoqua kirkii, assembly GCA_006408675.1. NCBI lineage: Eukaryota > Metazoa > Chordata > Mammalia > Artiodactyla > Bovidae > Madoqua > Madoqua kirkii. The sequence continues at coordinate 8,621 of SJYC01016046.1, read as the reverse complement.
TCAATAACTTCACACTATTACTGACTGAAGACATATTGTTATGTCTTTTCTTATTACTGAATTTATTCAGAGTTTTAACATGATAATTAAATCAGATTATAAAGTTAGCTAGGAACTTACCTGATTTAGAAGAATGTGACTTGTTTTCCACTTATCTATTATAACTTGTTACTGAAAGATGAAAGAAAGTTCTCATTTGAATTATTTGTTAGTGAAACAAAATTGGAAAGCTTCCTCCCCGGGAGTTGCAGGTAACCTGGTAGATGCTGTGTCTTTTTCACCTAATATCCTTTTATATAACTTGCAGGAAAACACAGACAGCCTTGCATATGAAGTGAGCTTGGCAGTATTTCAGCTGGCTGGAGGAATTGGAGAAAGACCTCAACGAGGTTTCTGAGGACAATTTTTTATCTTCTTTAGAAACCAGAGTTTTTAAAAAAGTTCTTAACAGAATATTGCTGCCACTGTTGTGACAGGTTCAGACACATTTATAATAATGTTTACAGTGTACCTTACTGGATTGTTTCTAGATCTGATTGTTTTTCTTAAACACTACCAGAATCATTCTCTAGAAATAGGTAAGCCTTATATTTGTTAAGTTTCATTTTTTTAAAATAAAACTAAATTCACCTGTAATATTAATCACACTAATATAAAATACTGGAGCTCAAGTATATGATTCAGTCATTATAATATATGCAAGGAAAAATTCATGAAGGCTGCTAGAAAATTAAAGCTTATTTATTACCAACTCCTGTGATGTCTTTTCCATCGATGTTACCTCCCCACGATGTCATTTTGCAGTGCTGGTAGTCACCACTGCTGATACAACTGAGCAGGGTGGAGAAGACTTAATACACATAGAACCAGTTTTCCTCATAGCAGAGTCTTCAAAGCAGTTCTTGTATACTTACCTCTTGAGTTAGCATCAGCAGGCACTCAGGGGTGACTGTGGAGGCTGTAGGCCTCTGCTCTGTACTGAGGTGGAGATGCCTGTGCTACATGTACTTACAAGGATGCACGGGCCAGGCCTCAGTGTTCTTTACTCCTCTTAGTGAAGGTAAGTGGGGGAAACTGGCTGTAAGACATCACCAAGCCTCTGACAGAGAAGGGACACCATTTTTATACTAGAATGGGGTTAATAAGACAAAGCAAAAGAGTCTCCAACCCATCTAAATTAAACAAAGCCTGAAACGAATATAAAAAATGTGCAGTGTGTATTTGGCAGATTTAAGACAACTCAGGACAATAAAACAATGGACTGTAGTGGACTATTTACGTATATATAGATCTCTCTCAGGCACCATAATCAATATGAGCCCACAGTTATTTAAACTTGATTCAGGCTACAGTCAGACATTTGTCCTTATTTACAAATATTTAAATTAAATACAACCTGAAACATGTTTTGTTACATACAAAAAAAAAACCAACTATACAACTCAGGAGCAAATGTTTGTTTGAAATAATTACATTTAAACTAAATGGAACCACTTGTGGTGCTCAAGTTTTTACCACCCCTTCCAGAAAATCTTTTTCCACCATCTCTTCTATTTTTTGCCTAGCTTTGCTGGAAAATGGTTTGTGGTTTTCCAGCTTCATGTCCTTGTTGGGGAAGGTGGTGGAGTAGAGGACGGGGCTCCCTGAGTGTCCTGCGCATCGGCTGGTGACTTTGCTATTGAAGACTTGGCTGAGCACGTTGAAGAACGGCAGGAGCTGCTCCAGGCTGCGCACAGTGCAGATGGTGAGCAGCAAGTGCCCCGGCTCCCAGCCCAGCGCTCTCCCTGAGTTGTCCTCCTCCGGATTTTTCTGCAGAAAACAGAGAGGCACTGTTAGCAACAGAAGGCCTTCGTCTGTGAGAAAACTTAAACAGAGTTAAGAAATGAATACAAATGATGACATTAAGTCTCCATTCCAGACTTGCTAAAACACCTGCTTCTGACTGAGGCCTGCTGGTGCCAGTTATTAACTGTACAGTGTAGTAAGATTTTCCATCTAGAATGCACAAGTAAGCTTAGTTATTAGCGGAATTGGTTTTGCATATGGACAGATACTAAAGTTCATCTTGTGCTTTGCATATACTCAAAAAGCTCCCAGATTTCTGGACTCCCACTAATGTATCCAAGGACGAGGTCATGAAATGACCACAGAAGAAGGGACAGAAGGTCTCATACATGTCACTGTTAGTACATCAATCAACTACATTGTGGCCGGAAGGCTTAAACCTGCCACTAGACAGTAGCAGAGTCTGATGAATAATTACTACCACACAGGGAAAGGAAGGCACTCCAGGGAGAGACCTGCTGTGTGCTTCTAGCTTGTAAACCACATGGGGAAGGAAAGCTGGCCCTGGAGGCAGAGTTACTCCAGGGCTGGTCTCCTGCTCTGCCGTGTCCTTACTGTGGGCAAGATACAACCTATAAAATGGGGCAGCAGAAAAGTCAAATGAGAACGTATGTGACGACTCCACCAAGTACAAACAGTAATTACTTAAGCAGCTAATTTGAGAAGCCAACTAAATTATACAAATACAGTTGTAGACATTAGTCTATCTAGAGAATGTTCTGAGAGATCTGAAGATGTCTGAACTGGGGCAGAATCATACATGGGAAAACATACTGAGTAAAGATAATGAAAACAAGTGGAAAAAAAAAGTCAAGTAGGACTTAGGAAATACGATTATAGTTTGTCATATTTGTTAACAAATGGGGTTTGCCTTCTAAGATGTTGCTGAGAAACTTTCGTTGTTTCCTTAGTATTTTAATATCACTAGTTTCCTAGTGGAGAAGCAGATGCAAAATCCAGCTTATTGTGTGCTTAACAGAGTTTGCTATTTTAAAATAAAATCCTGTTGAATCTATTTTCCTTTCTCAGAAGTCTCTAGGAACAAATAAGAAAAGATCATTTTGTTCTTTATCTATGGCCAAATTAAAAAAACAACAAGCAGCTATCAGTTTATTTCTTAGTACAAAATCACTTTCCTTTCCTCTCACCTAGTAATGCTGGCTTTAATGACAGTCCTGGGACTGGCAACTACACCACTTTACTGCCCTAAGTCCAAGTGTGAATCAGTAGCCACTTAAGGGTCTGCAGAGATGAACTGAGTCTGAAGGGAAAAAGTAATATGCTTGAATCGTCTACACAGCTGATTTCCAAATGTAAGGAACTATGGTATAACCTTTTGATTATATTCCTGCCAAGAGGTACTTTTAATAGAAGGACTTTTTTTTACTAAAAAGCTTTTGACCAAGAAGAGTGCGCTTGTTCTAGTGTTTCTGTTCTTCTTAATCAGAACTAAATCACTGCCTAAGTAATAAGTAAAATTTTAAAAGTCAAACATGTTTCCATGTGAACGACTTCTCCTTTCACTTCGACAGTCTGCACTGGAAAGACTTCCTTCCTGTTTTACCTCTTGGACTGCTGAAATCCAGACCTGGGTTTGTGTCTCAAGATTTGGTCCAGATGTGGCAACTTTTGCTGCCATATCACAAGCATCAAAAAGCCACCCTCACCTGATGACTGGCCATCTCCAATCCCTCCAAAATCACTGTCTTAAAGTCCTCCTCCTTGTCCTGTGGAAGGAAAGATTAGAACTCATAGCCTTTGCTCCAGTGAAAAGTGGACTTGGCCATGAAGACCTTGTTTTAAGGTGTTTTGGATGAGAAAATGCTTTCCAATAAAACATTTTTATTTTGCGGGAGGAGTTCTATAAAAACTCATTACTATGAGATGCAGGGATGACAATGTACCTATAACCACATAGCTTCTGGATTCCTTGTCATGATTATTTTTTCAGACCCTGAAAGTACCCAAGTGTGCTCCTAAACGCTGGATTCAACTTTCACCTTCATCTCCGTTCTGTTACTTACTAGTCCCTAAAGAAACAACTTGATTTTAAATCAAGTTCTGCATGTCCTTCGAATATAACCTTTGAAATCACTGTCCCCCATTCCATCTCTGTAGTCTGTGGAATGTAGTTTAAGAGCTGCTGCCTGAATAGGGGACCCCAGAAGACTGGAAAATTTCTGAGCACTCAAAGCACGTCTTACAAACTAGTACTCAAAATAACAACCCAGACTGTCCCCACATTGTACAATTTAGTTTTGAAGTTTTCTGAAGGCAAAGAAAAGACGAAAGATTTGTAACAAAGGCCTACTGATGAAAGAAACTCACTATTTTGGGTAAAGATCTGCGATGTATTAGCCTGATGCGTAGTGGAAGTTGTAACTCTGTAGTCTGTGGAATGTAGTTTAAGAGCTGCTGCCTGAATAGGGGACCCCAGAAGACTGGAAAATTTCTGAGCACTCAAAGCACGTCTTACAAACTAGTACTCAAAATAACAACCCAGACTGTCCCCACATTGTACAATTTAGTTTTGAAGTTTTCTGAAGGCAAAGAAAAGACGAAAGATTTGTAACAAAGGCCTACTGATGAAAGAAACTCACTATTTTGGGTAAAGATCTGCGATGTATTAGCCTGATGCGTAGTGGAAGTTGTATATAAGATATGCTGTATCTTACAAATGTTAACTGTTTATACTTAAAAATACATTGAAAAGAATGTTAATACCTTTGCCCTTTTCCGAAGAAGTTTTGCTAGTCGTACTACGTAAGGTTTAAATTCTCGTTGATGTATGCCCTGCCTTCTGACTTCCAAACCAGAATCATCTGAGACTTCTGGAATGAAGGCCCATCGGACCTATGTATAGAAGAATGGTATCAGTATCAGCAGGATACACACAGAGCCCCTAAGACAGGGCCACGTAAATACAGTAGACACATCACGACTCCACCACGCACACGGATTCATGTTCAGCTAAGCCGCCTGCAGCCCTGTCCCCTTGAGCCTGTTAACCTGAGCCTTCGTCAGTAAGTAAAGACCCTGTCAGCTACCCCACAGAGCTGAAGTGAGTAAATGAGCATTTGTAATGAACACACGAAAACTGGAAAGTACTCAATACCATTTTTTTCATGAGCATAGATGTTTCCTACCTACATAGTAAGGTGGGCAAAGGACTGAAAGGATTTAAGAAAGATCTAAGTAGGACTTCTGAGTATACTTCCATTCTATTTTTGTGTTTAAAATTTCATCTTTAATAAGTAAAATTAGCATCTATGAAAAAAATTCAAACTATAAAAGGCTATACCAAAGAAAGGTAGTTTCTCTCTCTCTCCCCTCACCACAGGTTCCATCAATACTGCCGGTTTATATCCATCTGGAGTTTATGCATAAAAAAGCATGAATTCACACAAGCAACTCCCACCACTTTCAGTACATAAAAATGACTGCTGTTTATTTTAATTACATATCTTGGAGAAAGATCATATAAAATGCCATCCTTTTTATAAGCTACATAGTCCTCCAGTGTTGGAAGGTACTGACTTAACCCGTTTCCTAGACTGTCCAATTTTTTGCTATTACAAATATTGCCATAATGGATACCCTTATGAATTGCTGAATTTTGTGCATGTCTGAGAGGACAGTGGTTGGATAAATCATAGCTATAGCAGAATTATTGGCCTAAGGAAAATATGTATTCTGAATTTTGGTAAATATAAACCTCTTTGGAGAAAAATGAGCAAAATGTATACTTCCAACACTAGTAAGAATGTTTCTACTTAAGGGTAAAAGGAGATACACTTTTAGATCTTTACCATTCTGATAGCTACTAATAACTTTAATTTGAATTTCTCTTACAGTAAGCCTGAGCATCTTTTTAACATATATATAATACACATTATAATATATATCTATTTAGAAACATAAAGCTCACCCACTCATATTGGGACAAGAAGATACTATGGTAAAATACAAAGTTGCAAAAGTCCAAACTAAAGATCAATGCAAAAATATCAATGAAGCAGAAGTTTGATCACTGAAAATAGATACAGAAGAGTATCAATAATACAAAAAATCCAGTTTAAGAGTTAGAGGTCAGTTTCAGGATTTCAGGCAGAATTTATGAGAAATTAGGAACAAGTGGAAGCTGAGGGAAGACAGAAATCAAGAGGGGCAATAATGTTTCCACCTACAGATAATTTACACCCTGTATTAGAAAGTAGAATAAATGGAACAGAGAATATAAACAAACAAAAGCACAGTAATTACAACAGAAAATCTATGAGTTAGTTAAAAATGCACTATGTTTTTAAGAAATACCTAGGGTTGGAGTGAGGAGAGAGTAGATGTGCATTTCACAGCAATAGATCAAGGCAAGGCTTATTGACCTCTGTAGTGTATGAGGCAACACAGCACCCCAAAACCTAGCACAAAAAACTCATGACCCAAGCAGAGGCTAGGGAGGCAGCTTCCACTACTTTCTCCACTGATGCTGTCCATATGTTTAACTTCCTTAGACCTGAGATGATGCTGCAGGAAGCAGGAAGAGGAGTCATAACAATCTAACTTCAGAAACTACTGGTAATGTTCCAGCACTGGAGGGAGAACATTGCAAACAGTGGTGAGAACTTTTGAGGGATATGAGTCAGAGACAGATAACAAACACATGAATTTCAGAAGAGGTATTCCTCCACTGAGAGAAATAAAATTGTTTCTGCATATTTCTCTTGTACCTCTCCATTCTTTTTTTCTTCTATGTTGGTCTCTTAAAACTAAACTTTTCCATTAAAAATAGCTTTTACAGCTATGAATATAACCACTCAAGGACATTACATTTATGGTTTACAATTCTGTCTGTACTTAAAGAAAATCAGTATATTTATGAAGTATTTTTAAATGTAGAAATATATATGGTGTATATGTGCAGACATATGTATTTAAACATATATATATTTGTAGATACATAGTCATAAAAACATGTATTATACATGTGTGCTTAGTCACTCAGTCATGTCTGACTCTTTGCCACCCCAAGGACTGTAGCCCACCAGGCTCCTCTGTCCATGGGATTTCCCAGGCAAGAATACTGGAGTAGGTTGCCATTTCCATCTCCAGAGGATCTTCCTCACCCAGGGATCAACCTCGTGTCTTCTGCATTGGCAGGTGGGTTCTTTACTATTCACCCACCTTGGAAGCCCATTTATACATACAAAAAACTAGTGGGAGAAGAACATATATTCTTGGCATTTTTAATTATGATTGAAAAGTGAAGGAAGCCTGAGTGCTGTTTTCTTTTTCTCCAATGAATCATTTCTCTCAGAAGCTCACTCTTAAAAGTTTTGTATATTGATAATCTCTTTCACTTTTGTGTAGTAATTCTTTTCAAACAAAATACCTTCCAATTTAGTTTTTTTGACATATACTTATTTTTAATATACATTTATAGCAGTGCCCTGGATAATCCAAATCAGCTCACCTTAAGTCTGGAGAGGTTGTCTTAATTTCATACTAGATTTGCTTAATCCATCATTGATACATTTATATAAAAGCTCACCCACATGCCTTGCAGTTTTTATAGCAATTCATCTTACATTTATAGAATATCAAATATGGAAATTAATTGAGAATATCCTGCTGGCATCATTTTTGCTAGTGAGACAGAGAGAATAATTTAGATTTGTGTATTATGTCTGCAATATCCTTCTGAGTGTCTTGGTTAATGAAATATAATTTACTTTGAAAATTCTTATATTTTAATTTCTGTGACCTAAATGACTTTTGTTCTCTGTGGCAAATATTTATTTTAGAAGATGAAGAAACATGTGTCTCATTTTGATGTTATGCTTCCTTTTATAAAAAGAGAGGTTTCAAGTCCATTAAATAGATTTGAATAACTGGTGAAATTCTCATAATAAGAGGACTTGCTGTAGCTCAGCTTAAATCTAGTGCTGTTACTATGAAATTCAAAAACAAAAGTAGAGACATGGATATGTTTCGTGAACAGCAGCCCGTGACTTTCTGAACAAATGGTTTAGAGGCAGCATTAAGCTAATAGGTAGACTTTTTTCTTTTCCTTTTTCTTCTTCCTCTTTTAATTAATTAATTTATTTATTTGAAGATAAGACTGCATTTAACAAGAAATGCCTAAGAGCAAAAAAAAAGCTGTGTGTGGTGTGAAACATGTCCTGCTACAGAACATTTATGATTCTTAGAAACTGAAACATATATGATATTAAATATATCTTAAAGCTAAAAAAAATGTTGAGGAAAACCACATGAGCAAGTTATAAAGAGTAAATAAGAGTCAGAGTGCTGTGTAGGATTTAATCTGGGACTTGCATAGCCAGAGGAAAACAACAGACAAGGCCTTGACCTATTAAGGATGGACACCTGGAAATGAGAACCCTAAGGAAAACCAGGACTCCCAAAATGATATATCTTAAGAGGAAGCCTGAGTTATAGGGGGGAAAAAAAAAAGTTAATTACCAGCAAGGGAAACAAGGAGACCACTTTTCTGCTTCAACTCAACATCAGACGGGGAAAACTTCTCTGAAAACATAACCATTGTCATATCCATTCAGGAATTCACGTTAGTACATGAGAGGCTCTGAGATGGTGGTCTTCTATGGCAAAACGGAAAACAAGCACAGGTGCTCTTGAAGGAAAAATTCCTGTTAAGTTTCTTCAGGATCCCCTCAGCTTTATTCTTTAATGAAAGAAAGAAGAGGTGTAAACTCACCTTCTGGCACACAGGCTCTTCCCCCTCCTGCTGGCACCACCGG
>SJYC01016044.1:0-17561 GCA_006408675.1 Madoqua kirkii | reverse complement strand
TGGCTCAGTGGTAAAGAAACTACCTGCAATGCAGAAGATGTGGGTTCAGTCCTTGGGTCTGGAAGATGGCCTGGTGAAGAAAATGACAACCCAGTATAGTATTCTTGCCTGGAAAAATAGGAGCCTCATGGGCTATAGTCAGTGGGGTAACAAAGAGTCAGACAGACATGACTTAGCAGCTAAACAGCAACAACAACAAAGTAGAAGACCTAGCAAATAAGAAAGAAGAAAGAACACAGATATGGAAAAAAAGAAATAAAGCTGTCTTTGCTCACAGATAATATGATCATCTATATGGAAAATCAGAAAAAAAATATCTTCCTGGAATTGAAAAGTGATTAAGGTTGCATGACAAAAGATTATAAAAAGGTTATGAGTGTTAATTGCTTTTCTGTATACAGCAGTGAACAAGTGAAACTGGAATTAAAAGCACTATGACTTATATAAGAAAAATTGAATGTAAATATTACAGTATATGTACAAGTTGTATATAAGGAAAAGTACAAAACTCTGATTAAATGACTCAAAGAACTAAATAAAAGAGATATTCCATGTTCAAGGATCAAAAGACTCAATATGTCAAAGTATGAGTTCTTTCTGACTTGATCTATCTATTCAGTGCAATCTTAATCAAAATCCCACAAACTTATTTAATTGATATTAACAAACTAATTCTAAATATTATGGAGAGTACCAACAGATCCAAGATAACCAATGTGATTTTGAAAGAGAAAAAAGTAAATTACGATGACCAAAGTTAACTGATTTCAAGGCAATATGAGCCACAGTAATCAAAACACTATGGTCTTGACAAATAATGAATGTGTGTGTGTGCTCAATCATGTTCAACTCTTTCTAACACTATAGACTATAGCCTCCCAGGCTCCCCTGTCCATGGTGTTTTCCAAGCAAAAATACTGCATTGGGTTGCCATTCCCTATGTCAGGGCAAAGAATGGATAGATATTAAAGAGAATAGAGAGACCAAAATAGACCCTCATAACTATAATGAATTGATCTTTGACAGAAGAGAAAAGGCAATACAATGGAGCCAAGATCACCTCTTCAGCAAAAAGTACTGGACCAATTGCATGACCATACTAATAAAACAAACTTTAAAACCCTCACAAAAAAATTAGCTTAAAGTAGATAATAGATCTAAATGGAAAACACAAAACTGTATAGCTCTTACAAAATAACATAAGGGAAAACTTAGATGACTTTTGGTATGGTAATATCTTTTCTTGATAGAATACCAAAGGCACAATTCATGAAAGAAATAATTGATAAGCTTAACTTCATTAAAGTTATAAATGTCTGTTCTGTGTAGATGGTATCAGCAAAATGAGAAAAAAACTGGAGTGTGTTGCCATTTCCTCCTCCATGGGATCTTACTGACACAGGGATTGAACTCATATCTCCTGGATCTTCTGCATTGGTAGGCAGATTCTTTACCACTGAGCCACATGGGGAGCCCTACATCAATGCAAACTGTGGACTTCATTGATAATGGTGTGTTAATGTAGCCATGAAATTAAAAGATGCTTACTCCTTGGAAGAAAAGTTATGACCAACCTAGACAGCATATTGAAAAGCAGAGACATTACTTTGCCAACAATAGTCCGTCTAGTCAAAGCTATGGTTTTTCCAGTGGTCATGTATGGATGTGAGAGTTGGACTATAAAGACAGCTGAGTGCTGAAGAATTGATGCTTTTGAACTGTGGTGTTGGAGAAGACTCTTGAGAGTCCTTTGGACTACAAGGAGATCCAACCAGTCCATCCTAAAGGAGATCAGTCCTGGGATTTCTTTGGAAGGAATGACGCTATAGCTGAAACTCCAGTACTCTGGCCACCTCATGCAAAGAGTTGACTCATTGGAAAAGACCCTGTTGCTGGAAGAGATTGGGGGCAGGAGGAGAAGGGGATGACAGAGAATGAGATGGCTGGATGGCATCACCGACTTGATGGACATGAGTCTGAGTGAATTCTGGGAGTTGGTGATGGACAGGGAGGCCTGGCATGCTGTGATTCATGGGTCTCAAAGAGTCAGACATGACTGAGTGACTGAACTGAACTGAACTGTTAATGTAGTCTCACCAGTTATAAAAATGTACTGTGGTACAGGATGTTGACAGTAGGGGAGAATGTGTATATTTGGGGGAGAAAGAGTACATGGAAACTCTCTACCTTCCTCTCAGTTTTGGTGTGAATATAAAACTGTCCTACAAAATAAAGTCTCTCTACAAGTAGTAAAGAATCCACCTGCCAGTGTAGGACTCAAGAGATGCAGGTTCGATCCCTGGGCTGGGAACCCGGGTTGGGAAGAGCCTTGGAGTAGGAAATGGCTACCCACTCCAGTGTTCTTGCTGGAAATCCTGGACAAAGGAGCCTGACAGGCTAAAGTCCATGGGGTTGCAGAGTTGAACGAGACTGGTCGTGCACACACACATACAGCATATATGCCAACTATATATATATGCAACATATATAAGTATACATTTATCATATGTATAAACACACTGCTAAATTCTCACCATTTTGAACATAAACTTATTTCTGCATATATAGAAGGTGATACAAATCATGGTACATAGTAGGTGCACAGCACATTAAAAAAGTTATGGCATTAAACTGGCAGATATGTCAATACTGTCATAAAATATGCTCTTATTCAGCACACATCACTAAGACATTAATAGTTATTAGCATCACTCTCTGCTTGAGCTACAGTCTGGAGTGAGCTTAGTTAGCATCAGTTACTGCTGTTGCTCTCCCAGTGGCCTCCTCTAGCACTAGAAGACAAAATCTTTACAGGCTCCTTTTTAAAAATGTGTCCTAAGAACCCAGTGAATATATTTAAAAATTGAACAATGTAAACAACATAAACGTGGATTTTAAATTCCAATTTAAAAAAAACTCTTGGAATTTTATATCTATACATAAAAATAATTCATCTAACTTTAATATTCCACATCTGAGAATCATAGAATCTTAAAGCAGTATGGATTTTAGGATAATTATTTCTAATTGCCTCATTTGTATAAATACCAAGCCAGTAAGATTAAATGAATTCCTCGAGGTCACATAACTCATTAGAATGTAATCTTTGACCCACATCTCTTGGCTCTTTGATGAATAATCTTTTAACATTAAGTCTTTTCTGTAGCTCCAAGTGATGCATTGTTCTCATTTCATTTTCTATAACTGAATTGCACTCAAACATTTCTCACTTCTCATGTATAAACTGAATTTGTGCAACAAATTATGTTGCATTGTATAAAAATTACAGTAGAGTCGATAATGAAAGTGGAAGTCACTCAGTTGGGTCTGACTCTTTGTGACTCAAGGCTATACAGCCCGTGGAATTCTCCAGGTCAGAAAACTGGAGTGGGTAGTCTTTCCCTTCTCCAGGGGATCTTCCCAACCCAGGATCGAACCCAGGTCTCCCGCATTGCAGGTAGATTCTTTACCAGCTGAGCTATCAAGGAAGCCAATACTGGATATCCATTAAATACAGTGTGATTGCATGCACTTTAGTTGCATTATATTTTTTCCTGTGTCATTCTATCACTCTTTTACCAAGAGAAAGTTCTAAAGTTAAGTATAATTTAGCAAGGAACTGAGTATTTTTTATTACATAAACCATGTACCGTATCTGCTTTTCCCATGTTGAACCTAAGTAAGACTATTATTTTTCCCAGTGTAATCCAGAATTATAGCCTAGAGCTTCAACCAACTAACCAACTAGCTAAAAGTGAAAGCTGCTCATTCATGTCTGATCCTTTGCAACCCTGTGGACTGTAGCCTGTCAGGTTCCTCTGTCCATGGAATTATCCAGGCCAGAATACTGGAGTGGGTAGTTTATTCCCTTCTCCAGGGAATTTTCCCAACCCAGGAATTGAACCCAGTTCTCCAGCATTGCAGGTGGATTCTTTACTATATGAACCACCAAGGAAGCCCAAGGATACTGGAGTGAAGTATTCATTCTCCAGCATATCTTCCCAACCCAGGAATTGAACTAGAGGCTCCTGCACTGCAAGCAGATTCTTTACTAGCTGAGCTACCAGGGAAGCTCAGACTAACTAACTAAATATCAGTGTGTCAAATGTGATAAGTAAGTTTACCTTAAACTGATTCAGTATAGGAAAACTTCTTCTGAAGTCTGAGAATAAATAAAAATGGAAAAATAAGAATAAATTGCAATCACAGGTATATTAGCTTGACAGTGCTGCCATAACAAAATACCACAGTCTGAATGACTTAAAAAATAGACACTTATTTTCTCACAGTTCTGGCTTCTAAAAAGCTGGTATCAAGGTGTCAGCACCTTTGATTTTCCCTGAGACTCCCTCTCCTTGGCTTGTAGATGGATCCCTCTTGCTGTGTCCTCATGTGGCCTTGTACCCTGGTATGTATTTCTGTGTGACCTAGTTTCCTCTTCTTATACGGACTGAAGTCATATTGAATAAGACCCACCTTAAGGGTCTCATTTTAGCTTAATTACTTTTTTAAAAGTCCTGTCTTCATATATAGCCACGTTCTAAGTTACTGGAACTTAGAGTTTCAACACATGAATTTTGGGGACACAATTCAGTTCATAGCAATCAGTAAGACTGTTTTTATATGTATGAGAAAATATATATCTTGGATAGTAAAAATAAAAGGTACAATGGTATCTAATTTAGCCAGGTCATTTTAAATATGTTTTATTTTTTAAAGTTATTTTGAAAAAACCATCAGGTATGTATAGAAACAAGAAAGACAATCCAGATATAAAAAGCTTGTAACACTGACCCATTTTCTAAAACTTTTAACTTGAAAATGCTGGTGTATCATTAATTATATTCAGCTCTGTGGCAGAAATGTAAAGGCTGTAGAAAATGATAAGGCCTTTGGAATTTCCACCACTACTTGTGATATAAATTAAACTGTTAAGCCAGAAAGCATTTCAACATTGTATTTTTTCAAACAAACAAAGAAACTGATGAATATTTTTCTTACCCCTGATATTGTCAGAGAACAAATAAATGACCCAGAAACTGGAAAAAAAGAAGTCACTGAATAACTTTTATCATATTTCTTTTCACACATTTTTCATATGGCATTGCTGTGATACATTTGTTGCCTGTTACATTGCTTGACCTAACCCAGATCATAATGCATAAGGATGTTAGTATTTCAAAAGCACTTTGTCATTTCAGATAATATATTAGAAAAGAAGGATCATTTTTAAAGGAAGGTCAGCTTTTGATATGTTTCAACAGTAATCCTGTGTTTCTTTAATCAATAGCCTGAACATTAGTAAAATGAGTTCATACTTGAATGCTTCATGTAAGGTTTCTTTTCTGTCAAATTATTCATTTGTTTATATACTTTAACAAAGTGATCTTGTTAAATAAACAGAAAAAGCTGATCTCATAATATTAAGACCATATTCTCCACACAAAAAGTGCATTGTTTACAGGCTAGTCACTATTGGGACTTTACACTGCTACTATCTGAATCTTAAATCTAATACCAATTTATGATCCATAATAAACATATTGTTCACCTCCTCATCAATAACTCATTATATAGCAAGAGAATACTAACAGTCATACACACAAACAGCTAAAATCTTTTTGTTACCAATATTATTTTAGAAGAAAACTTCTTATCACATACATTCAAATAAAGGCAACTATCTGTATATAAATGAAATCTCACTTTTTTTCCTCCCCTCTGTCTTGTGCTCATTACCTTTTGTATCCTTACCTTTTCAGATTTTATTTTTAGTTATTTCCCCAATTTCAATTTGTTTTTCCTCACAGACTCTGTTTCCCTCAGAGAAAATATGTTATCTTGGCATATTTCCCCTGTGTGTCTCTGGCAGCTTTTCTTGCTGTCTCGTTTAGAGAAGCTAGTTTTTCCTCTGGGCTCCTACTTCCTCATTACACTTTGCCAAGATGTTCTTTACTCTCTCTTTCCTTCTCTTCAAGAGAGATTGCTTTGTAGCCTATTTTACTTTGTTTAACTCTTAACAATTGTGAACCAAATGTTTTTAGCCAATTTAAATACACAAATAAGAATATCACCTTTGGGATCATAGACAGTTGAGTTTCAGTAGTCCCCTCCAACATGTGACACAGTTTCTTGTCACCTTGGAGAATTTTCTATCAGTTTGAGATGAGGTTTGCTCCCTTGTCCTTCCCACCACATTCTAGTCTTTCCTTGAGAGAACCCACAACCATAATCTTGTATTTGTTTTTGCGCATATGTGTGTCTGTGTGTCTATGTAAAATGTACACATTTCTTGAGGATGGAAATTAAATCCCAGAGGCAATACCATCCAACACACAAATAGAGAAGGTATTCACATCATTGAGGAAAGGTGTTATAATTTGATTCTATCATTTGAGAATGCTAACAAGGTTCATAAGGGAGCAAAGAAATAGTTTCTGTTAGAAGGTTCTCTAAGTAAAGTTCTTGTAATTGCAAGCAACATTTCAAACTTCAGTCATTTTCAGCAAAGTCATATAGTGAGCTCCCATCTATGGAAAAATGAAGCACAACTTGGAAGTTTGCTAGAAACCAAACAGCTTCACAGAACTAGAAAGCAAGAGTATAAGAACCTGACTCATAAAGCGTAATTTGGTCCAGTATTGAAACTGTCATTCTCCAAAATCTATCTGACGTCTGCACAGGTCATGGAGAGGAATCAAATGAACTTATGAAAAGATTCACTTCCTCTACATCTTGATTGTGACACAATTTTTGTAATCCCTACGGTAGCACAGTATATTACGTTTTGTCAGGGGAGTGTGTAACTTCCCCAATTCTGTCTCACCACCCCAAAAATTTGAAGTGACAGATGGACAGGTGTTATAGCTCTGTGTTACAACTCAGTTTTATTTGGCAAGCAAAGGAAAATACATCCACAAGGTGTGAGGGCGGGCCAACCCAAAAGAAAAGTAGAGAAGCCTGCACCCCTGCTCAATTTGGCTCCTCTTTTTATGTTTTTTTTTTTTTTCTCCTCCCCCTGAGCCTGCCTATGTAAATTGGGCCAACCAGGAGGGCTGTTTGTTTTACCTGAGGTTCTCACTCTGGTCCTTGGACCTTCCTTGTTCTGTTTTCGCAGGCTTTTCCCTTTTCTGTGCTTTAGACACCACCATTCTGGACTCGTTTTTCCTATTCTAACTACCTAACACTTTGATTGCCTGTTTTAATGAACAGAGGCAGTTATGATAGCTTCTAACTGGTCTTATTGCAAATCATTTCCACTCAGTGGATCAGGGAACTCTGTCAGTTTCTAGGTATATTTATTTTAACTATGCCTTACAAAACCGAGAAATAACCACAGATTGCATTCAGGGGCTCAGGTAAGCTAGACCCAAATTAAACTTTTGACTGCCTAACTTCTATAAGTCTCTATTCTAACTGGTAGACTACAGTGGCATTTGGGCTCTCAGTTTAGAGCCAGCATCAGTTATACACAAATATTCTGATTATTTTCCTTTTCTTAGTAGACAACTCCCCTGGAAAATTATGTCAGATCTCCCAGGGAAAGGTTGAGAAAGGATTTATAATTTTTTTTTTTTTTTTTACCAAATATATTTACCAAGGTATTGATGAAGCAGTAGAGTTTGGATTTTTCCAAGACAGAGTTTGGAGGTATTGTATGATAAGTCTAACTTTCAAAGTCAGTTAGCAGGGTACTTCCTCAAGAGGACTAGGCTTCCTCTTCATTCAAGAATCTCTGTGCTGAGAATTGCCTTAAATCTGGGACTATTTTGAGAGACTGTGAATCGCGTTGCACTGATTTAGTTATACTTCTGTTCAACAGATCTAGAGCTTTTCCACTTACATAAATCAGGAAAGGCTCAGCAAGATGCCCATCTGTTTCAGTTCTAGGGACATCATGATCTGTTGGCTAGTATCCACTTCTGTAGGTCAAATTATTTATGGCTACTGCTTACACATACTTACCATTAAAAAAATCACAATGACTTAATCTTAATTAAGTACTGCTTCTTGGCCCTTGCCATCCTAGTGCCAATCCTAAATTAAATTCAAGAAGTAGGATAATTCAATGACAGAGTTTTTCACTATGATTTCTGGCCAACAGGCAAGAACTGATAAAGAATTTTAAGAATGTAGGGACTCACCTGACAAATATGTTTACCAAAGTATTGATGAAGCAGTGAAGTCTGGATTTTTCCAAGACATAGTTTGGAGGTGTTGTATGATAAATCTAACATTCAAAGTCTCTACTCCTCTGAATATTGTATAACAAGGAATTTCCAACACTTTAATTTCTTTTAATACAGGCTTCCTTTGAGTCTAGATTTCACTCAAAATTCCAGAGTGTTAAAGTCATTCTTATTCAGCTAGCTAACACAGTAAACCTAAAATGCCTTGTCTCTCTGTTAATAACTACAGCTTGATAGAACACTGTATTTCTTTCATCCTAACATAACACTGGAGAAGGCAGTGGCAGCCCACTCCAGTACACTTGCCTGGAAAATTCCAGGGAAGGGGGAGCCTGGTAGACTGCCGTCTATGGGGTTGCACAGAGTCGACACGACTTAAGTGACTTAGCAGCAGCAGCAACACAACACTCTTAGGATCCATCCCAAATCATTTGTTCCACATTTCTGTTGCTGTCACTTAACATAACCGTGTCATTTTTGGAGTGTGTCTAGCACTTTCGTGGGTCACACTTTGCCTTTCCTTCTGGGACATGGTGGTATTTGATTCTGTTCTTTGTCTGGAGGCAGTATAGGAATGGATCCTGCAGATGATCAGAGGTCTGCTACAGACAGTTGCCTCAGGGAAGGCAATTAAATATTTTTTCAAACAAAGAGGAACTACATTCCTCAAAGAATCAAAAAGAATTTGGAAGTTCAGAGTCTCCAGCTTTAAGAGATTATACCCATATGCCCCCTTTCCGATTTTCAAGGTCTCATTATTTCTCAATAAATGTCCTATTTTTATAATAATAGACTCAATGAAGTTATGAATTTTATTTATGTTGTAATTCAGCCACTCACAGGATTAGATTCTGGGTTTGTAGAACTAGCAGCCTTGGAGCCACAGGAAATAATGGTTATTTAGCAGAATCATAGATGCTATCTTGTTCTTTACTCAAGCCTTTAATCTCGAAGTTTGAAACACTGAGCTTATAATTTTCTTTCTCTAAGTTCTTAAGGGCACTTAGGAAAAATTAATTGTGTTTTTTAAATTTTTAATTAAAATATTTTATGATAATGACTGTTTGATTATCCAGTCTTACTTTAAATAATTTAGTTATTTAAATAAACTGTGTGTAAATTAAAAGTTACATATCACTACTATTTCTTTCCTCTGACTGTATTTGTTGTATAATCACCTTGCTTCACAATTGGAACATTACTTGAGCACAATATCAACATATTTTAGGTGATTTTGAATTTTTTTAAAGTTCAGAATGAATAAACAAATGGCAAAAGTTAATCTCCAATAAGGCTTCCCAGGTGCTGCTAGTGGTAAAAAACCCACTTGTCACTGCACAAGATGTAAGAGATACAGGTTCTATCCCTGGGTTAGGAAGATCCCCTGGAGGAGGGCATGACAACCCACTCCAGTATTCTTGCCTGGAGAATCCCAGGACAGCGGGAGCCTGTCAAGCTACAGACCATAGGGTCACAAAGAGTCAGACATGACTGAAGCGACTTAGCATGCATGCATTCTCCAATTATTCTTTGCCAGGCAGAGAAAACCTCATTGGTAAGAAGGATATCCTACCAAAATGGTAAAATCATAAACAAAATTATGAGCTCTCAGTTCTATTTTCCACATGTTTTACATTTAGATCTTCTAACTAATTAAGATTTCAAGGTTTGAAAACAAAATAAACTGCTCAAAAATTATGATTTGATACCTAAGCATAAAGGATTTGGCACTTGACAACCTAGCTCCACCTAATCAATGGATTTGATAGAATTATAAACCCTGAACTATTTTTCCATGGTGATCATGATAATTAGAGAGCTTCCAAAAAAAAAAAAAAACAACTGTACAATGAGAGGAATGTCATAATTATTTCTGGACAACATAATGAACTCAGGCAATTTATAAATACCTAGATGGCAATGTGTGTGTGTGTGTGTGTACCCAGTTGAATCCACCTCTTTGAGACCCCATGGATTGTAGCCTGCCAGGCTCCTCTGTTCATGGAGTTTAACAAGCAAGAATACTGGACTGGATAGCCATTTCCTCCTGCAGGGCATCCTTCTGACAGAAGGTTTGAACCTGTGTCTCCTCCTCTACCACTGAACCACCTGGGAAACCACCTTCCTACTTCCATGGATTAAAAAAAAACTCAGTTTTAGTTCCTTCTTCAGAGCATTGATTACTAGTCAAAAGTCATGATAACTTCATCACAGTTGCTCCTCAGTCTTTCATACTCACAAACACATGGCTAGAGAGTGGTCTGTGGTTTAACTGACATGAAAATAACCTATTCAGTAATCTGAAATCAGGCACATTATGGTTTATTTATTTATTTTCATTTTTGGCTGCACTGTGCAGCTTATGGAATCTTAGTTCCCTGACCAGGGTTTGAACCCAGGCCCTTGTCAGTGAGCATAGACTCCTAACCACTGGACCGCCAAGGAGTTTCCCAAATTATTGTTCAGAAGGCACCAGCTGAAATACTTAAAGCACTCTGAGTATATTTTCTTTAATAAAATATTTTTACAATATATCCAATTGATCTTTGTATTACCTCATACCCCAGTTGAGAATCTATATTGGAAGTTAAGCCTCGCTCAGTTTCTGCAATTCAATTAATTAGTTATTAAAGTCAGTCACTGCTGCTTCCCACAATGTATCACCACATTTTTGAAGACTGTCCAAATGGCTAAATGTGTAATAAATTCTCTGTTCAAGCACTGCACAAATAATTATATTAATGCTACTTTGTTGAATGTGTCCTTCTCAAACCAAAGAAAGTTTCAGCTTATTCTCATAGTCATTACATTTCAGAACTTTAAAGACCATATATTATCTGCTGCTATTATGGGTCCAATTCTAACCTTTTTTAGTTAAAATAATTTTGACAAAAGGAACTATAACAGTTTTTAGTTACTTCAACATATTAAAAATTGTCAAGGTGCACATTGTTTTAATATTTAAGATTTTCCTTCTGTTGTTTTAGTAATACAGCATGGTTTGCAGTTATTTTCAATGAGCCCCTTGTTTGCTAGAATGAAAAGTGCAGCACACTTCCTAAGCTGCAACAATGTAAGAAGATTGCAAAAAGGAAACATTAAATACTAGACAGTGAATGGTTTCTGTGATCTAGCTCTGCTATCTGCAAGCTGTGAATATAGATTGTGTTATTTAACTATATAACCAGTAGGCATCTAACCCTTTGCTGCCACGTTAAAAAAAAAAAATGCAGTTTAATGTGCAGAGGTACAGCTGGAGGCATAAATTCATCTGTCTCTCATTTGAATTATGTTTACCTTCAAGCCTCAAAATCAAATAATCCAAGATGCCACTATTATTGATATTTCCTCTTGTAAAATATTTCTTTCATTTTTATTTCAGATACATATTATTAAATACTTTTAAAACAGTCACACTTGCAAAGTCCTCTGAGAATTTTCTCAATGTGTATAGCATCCAGTACTTGTCAGTTGAAGCTAGGACAAAATTGCATTGATTCTTGTTTGTTTTAAATTTTTATGCAAGCAATTGGATGTTACAGAATACTTTACATACAAATGAGTCCACTCCTAATAGAAACCAGAAATTCTGTCAATCAAAGGGTGGGGTGAAAGAGAAAGCTTTCAAATGTGTTGGTTACTCTCCACTGAATTATATAATAAGTGGTTGCAGAATGTGAGAGTAAGTAATAACAGACCTGAATGGAAGCCAATGGTAGGTAACAGAGTTATTTGTGACATTATCAGTGAATGGCAGTCAACATATTGGATAATGTCATGAATAAAAAGTTGATGTAGACTTTCTGTTATTCATTTTCTAAGTCTCTCAAATAAGCTATATGCAGTCACATTAGAAAGTTACCTCATTTCATTGTTTAAAAAATAGTTTTTGAGAAAAAAATTTAAAGCAAGCTATTTAATTCTTCTTAAAACCACAACTAAATGTGAAGAAATATTTGAAATGAATTCAAATATTTTCTTACCTTACTAAATATATATCATTAATGGAAATATGAAACATGAACAGACAATAACCTTTTATTAAATTTAGTGGTGTAAAATAAAAAGAAAATGGTGAAATTCACTTTTTAAAATAAGAATTGATGTTCAGTTTAGTTCAGTCACTCAGTTGTGTCTGACTCTTTGCAACCCCATGAATCGCAGTATGCCAGGCCTCCCTGTTCATTACCATAAACTGTAAGTTAATGTTATAAAATTATTTCACTTAAATAGTTGAAACATTTGTCATTAACTGAAAATAAAATTGTAAAGATTTTCAAAGAAAATTATTATACAAATCAAAGGACTAAAATATAATATTAGATAAATCACTATATTCTTTTAACCTAGAAAGAGGCTTCTGTGGAGCACTGTCATTTAAAGGCTAGCAGAGAAGATCCCAAAGACTTGCTCACAAGCTCAAAAAAGGAGTAATAAAACCTGGTGAGCAAGTTGTCATGTATAACAAAATGGGGAGTTATCAACTTAACATGTAATGGGGAGAAGCCTGATGATAAAAGCAGTTTTAGTGCCATTCATTATATGCTAACTTCCAATTGACACAGCCCTATTGTTTGCAGGATGAGTAAGAACTTGGTAAATAGAAAGTAAGTTTCCTATCTGAGATATTGTAGGAGATGAAACCTCATCTCTCCAATCCCTGCCAAGAAAACTGTTTATGGTAGTCTAGATTGGGTTCTTCATTATGTTACTCTACAAAGCCTCATTCATTTAATTGTTTACTGTTAGAACTACTGAGATATGGCAGTTAAAATTAAATTAAAATGCTTGAATAAGGTTCATATTGTCAAACAGGGGAGTTGAATACATCATTGAAAACATATTGCATTTCACTCTAATTGAATTAGAGTAGGGCAAGATACTACTATTAACAGTAAAGCATGAAATCCAAAAGCATTCTGATAAATAAAATGGTAATAATGTTCATGTTTATCCCGTAAATTGATACATAACCTCTTTTTTATTTCCTCAAAACACAGAATAGTAAAGTCTCTACTTAGCGAGATAAGAGGTTTACCAAGGATACAGAAGTGAATAAAACCCTATCCCAGTTCTTAATACAACAATGTGTAACACAAAAATCAGATATACTCAGATAGAATTCTTTGTAATAAGTTTTGTAAGAGGATAGTGAAAGTGAAGTCGCTCAGTTGTGTCCGACTCTTTGCGACCCCGTGGACTGTAGTCCACCAACCTCCTCTGTCCATGGGATTCTCCAGGCAAGAGTACTGGAGTGTGTTGCCATTTCCTTCTCCACGTAAGGGGATAGCATGGCTATAAATTAGATAAAAGGTGATGAACGAGAGGGAGTGATTAGCCCTGGGGCAGATCTTGGGCAGTGATATTTGCAGAAAATGCTATTTAAAGGAGACATTTAAGATAAGTTTTATAGGATAAGTCTAAGCATAGTCAAGGGAGATTGACTACACTGCTTAGAAGCAGCAAAGAATCTGAATTTGGGACTCTATACTACTTGGCTGTCAAAAGCCGTTTCAGAATTTTAAATAATTTGGTAATTTTAATCAGTACTGAATGCTAATCTCAGTTTCTATATATTTTTACTCACACTGAATTCTGATGGCATAAGAACTTAATCATGTAGTCAAGTTATAAACCAAAACTTATAAAAAACTTTTGAATTGTTTTGCAATAAAATCTCATTCAATTAAGCTAAAAATAGTTGAAAATGGTTGTAGATGTATATGGTCATATATAAAGTTATTCATAACTGATTAAAATCAGGGCTATGTTGAAACAAGTCAAATAGTTATGTCCAAAGTTGGTGATAGGTAGTAAATGTTTGCATTAGTGATAGATGCAGAGCTAGGAAAAAAGAAAAAGAAAAATAAGTCCCTAGTATTGAGGGACTTAGAGTTACATTGGAAAAATTACAGAAATAGTCTATTTTAATAGAAATTATTAAAACAATTTTATAAGTGCCACCTAGGATAACCACATGTTGTTTGGAGAGTGTATAATATAGAAGCCTAGCTGAATCTGGGGCAGTACAAATAGATACTCGGGCAAATCTTGATATTGACTTATAAAGAAAAAGTGGGATAATAGAGTCCCATAATGGCCTGGTATTTTTGTGAAGGTCTTCAGGTAGAAAAAAGCCTAAGGCTATTTTATGAAGTAATTGGGTCTATTTTTTAAGAAGAAAATCCAAAAACTCAGCTAGAAATAATATTTACTCAACAAGACTCAAGAGTGCAAGAGCATCCTAAATTACTAAATATTACTTATCGTACCCAATGTACTTAAAATTCCCTTACCAGAGCTCAAATACTGTGATTAGATAATGAACTTTGAACCATGCCTTTTTAGCACCAAGAGTGAAGTTCATTTTTACATAAATAAACTTCATTCTATCTGACTTTGAATTAAAAATGTATTAAAATAAAGTTTGTATTTAAAGTCAGATTTCACATAGTGATTTTTGTCATAAGTAAATATTGAAACTGATTTTTTCATTAGATATTAAAACTTAAATTTTAAAATAGGGATACAGTTTATTTTATAGGTTGAATTTAATTGTAAAAATAAAGTAGTATTTTATGACTTTTCTTCCTTTTCATTTGTATTCATTTTTATGCAGCAGAATTGGTGGTTTGTAATATATGTAGTTTTAGAAACCAAGTTTTAGAAACCATAAGTGCAAATTATACGCTTAATTTCTTGTAATAAAGTATTTTGGGGATAAATTGAGTTTTGAGTATTTTTTAATTTCTGAGTTCTCTCTGTGCATTTGAATTTTGGCAATTAATCTTTTCTGAAATTATTACACAAAAGATTAAATCTTCAGTTCAGTTCAGTCAATCATTCCTGTGACCCCATGGAATGCAGCTCACTAGGCTTATCTGTTCACCAAATTCCGGAGATTGCTCAAACTCATGTGCATTAAATCAGTGATGCCATCCAACCATCTCATCCTCTATTGTCCCCTTCTCCTCCTGCCTTCAGTCTTACGAAGCATCAGGGTCTTTTTCAATGAGTCAGTTCTTCACATCATGTGGTCAGAGTATTGGAGATTCAGCATCAATCCTTCCAATGAATATTCAGGACTGATTTCCTTTAGGAGTTTGTAATATATGTAGTTTTAGAAACCAAGTTTTAGAAACCATAAGTGCAAATTATACGCTTAATTTCTTGTAATAAAGTATTTTGGGGATAAATTGAGTTTTGAGTATTTTTTAATTTCTGAGTTCTCTCTGTGCATTTGAATTTTGGCAATTAATCTTTTCTGAAATTATTACACAAAAGATTAAATCTTCAGTTCAGTTCAGTCAATCATTCCTGTGACCCCATGGAATGCAGCTCACTAGGCTTATCTGTTCACCAAATTCCGGAGATTGCTCAAACTCATGTGCATTAAATCAGTGATGCCATCCAACCATCTCATCCTCTATTGTCCCCTTCTCCTCCTGCCTTCAGTCTTACGAAGCATCAGGGTCTTTTTCAATGAGTCAGTTCTTCACATCATGTGGTCAGAGTATTGGAGATTCAGCATCAATCCTTCCAATGAATATTCAGGACTGATTTCCTTTAGGATGGACTGGTTTGATCTCTTGGCAGCCCAAGGGACTCTCCAGAGTCTTCTCCAACACCACAGTTCAAAACCATCAGTTCTTTGGCCCTCATCTTCTAATTTTCCAAATATCACATCCATACATGACTACTGGAAAAACCATAGCTTTGACTAGATGGACCTTTGTCAGCAAAGTAATGTCTCTGTTCTTTAATATGCTGTCTAAGTTGGGCATAACTTTTTTCGTGAGGACCAAGTGTCTTTTAATTTAATGGCTGCAGTCACCATCTACAGTGATTATGGAGCCCGCAAAAATAAAGTCAGTCACTGTTTCCACTGTTTCCCCATCTATTTGCCATAAAGTGATGGGACTGGATGCCATGATCTTAGTTTTTTGCATGTTGAATTTTAAGCCAACATTTTCACTCCTCTCACTTTCATCAAGAGGCTCTTTAGTTCCTCTTTGCTTTCTGCCTTAAGGGTAGTGCCATCTGCATATCAGAGGTTATTGATATTTTTCCCAGAAATTTTGATTCCAGTTTGTGCTTCTTCCAGCCCAGCATTTCCTATGATGTACTCTGCATATAAATTAAATAAGCAAGGTGACAATATACAGCCTTGATGTACTCATTTCCCAATTTGGAACCAGTCCTTTGTTCCATGTCTAGTTCTAACTTGCTTATTGACCTGCATACAGATTACTCAGAAAGCAGGTAAGGTGGTATAGTATCCTCATTTCTTAAAGAATTTTCCATAATTTGCTGTGATCCATATAGTCAAAGGACTTAGCATAGTCCATGAGCTGAAGTAGATATTTTTCTGGAACTCTCTTGATTTTTTATGATCCAATGAATGTTGATAACTTGACCTCTAGTTCCTGCCTGTCCTCTGTTGGATAAGAATAAGAGGCTGTGATAGCTTCCTGATGGGAGGGACTGGCTGTGGGGGAAATCTAGGTCTTGCTTTAATGGGTGGGGCCATGCTCACAGTAAATCTTTAATACAGAATTTTCTGCTGATAGATGGGGCTGTATTGGCTCCCTGTAGTTGCCCTGAGGCCAAACTATGGTAGGAGTAATTGTGACCTCCTTCAAAAGGACTTGTGGCAACATGCCCTATGACTCCCAGGATTGTTGTCCTATTCAGATCCCCTGACCGTGCATCAGGCCCCTGTGGACCCATGCCTCTGGAGACTCCTGGATACTCACAGACAAGTCTGGCTCAATGTGGATACACTGCTCCATTCTCTTAGGCCCTAATGTGCACAAGGTTTGTTTGTGCCCTCCAAGAGTCTGTTTCTCCAGTCCTGTGGAAGTACTGTAATCAAAGCCTCCTGGCCTTCAATGTTAGCACTTCTAAAATGTGTTGATTTCCTTTTCCATCATTAATTCTGTAAGATAAGCTTACCTCAGAAAGAATATAAGCTTAGCCAGGTACTTTCAAAACTCTAGAAATCTGAATAATGCTTGGTATTTTTAACATGAAGAAAAATACACTAGGCTACCTCAAATAAAGGCAAGATAGAGCATTAATATAGTCAGAAGCATCATTTATTATTTGCAACAGTTTATATTATTCTATCTTTGCTTTAATAAAAAGTATTCTTTAGACAGATCAACAATCCAAAGCCCATTAAGGACAATTTTACTAGACTATCTTTTATTTTTTACTTTAGGTTAAACTTCTCCCTTGTATATTAAATGTTAAAATGGTCCACCACTTTGCTATTCTAATTTAGCCCCAGGTCATCTAATAATGTTTTAAGGAAAGAAAATTACGGCATAATTTACATTTCATACAATTATACCCTATATATTTAAAAGT
>SJYC01016043.1:0-19011 GCA_006408675.1 Madoqua kirkii | reverse complement strand
AAGCTCGTTATGGTTCTCACCATGGAAGCTAAAAAGGAAAGGTGCATGAAGACTATAGTTTTATTACCTCTGTGAACATAAGCTTCCTAGTTAATTTTGGACAGTTTCCTACAATTCTGCTTAGTATCCTTTTCTAAATTTCTTCAGGAGTAATATCATTTTAACAGACACCCAACCACTGAAATTCATTAAGATATATATGGTTTCAAATGGGGGGAAAAAAAATTGATGTAAAAAAAATTTCTAGTTCTTACCATTACATTTAATGAAAAGTAAGCTTGTGCAACAGCAGTTTTTAGAGAAAAAAGGTTCTGGTATCTTACTCTTTATCCTATTAATATTCCTTTGCACCCTATTAATAGCCAACATTCTTGAATATATTGGATAGAATAATACCACACAATTTATAAATGCATAATTAATGATGTTTATAAATTCTCCAATTATCTTAGCCACATATTAATGAAACACTCTTATAGTGCTTGCATATTACTTTAACAAATATGAAAAAAAGTTAAAAAATTGATGTAAAAAAAATTTCTAGTTCTTACCATTACATTTAATGAAAAGTAAGCTTGTGCAACAGCAGTTTTTAGAGAAAAAAGGTTCTGGTATCTTACTCTTTATCCTATTAATATTCCTTTGCACCCTATTAATAGCCAACATTCTTGAATATATTGGATAGAATAATACCACACAATTTATAAATGCATAATTAATGATGTTTATAAATTCTCCAATTATCTTAGCCACATATTAATGAAACACTCTTATAGTGCTTGCATATTACTTTAACAAATATGAAAAAAAGTGAAAGGGATAGCTGCTCAGTTGTGTCCGACTCTTTGCAACCCCGTGGACTATAGCCCACCAGGCTCCTCTGTCCATGGAATTGTCCAGGCAAGGATACTGGAGTGGGTAGCCATTCCCTCTTCCAGGGGATCTTCCCAACCCAGGGATCGAACCTGGGACTCCGGCATTGTAGGCAGTTTCTTTACTGGCTGAGCCACCAGGGAAGCTCAAATATGAAAAATCATAATTAAATATTTTGAGCACTTATGAGCAAGGCATTTCATGAGAATTTAGTTATATTAATTTCTCCCTCTTCTCCTCTGCCACCTCTAGTTCAATTCACTATCATCTGAAAGAAAAGGTGGTAAAGAAGCTGCCTGCCAATGCAGGAAACGCAGGTTCAATCCCTGGGTTCGGAAGATCCCCTGGAGTAGAAAATGGCAACCCATTCTAGTATTCGCATCTAGAAAATCCCATGGACAGAGAAGCCTGGCCCGCTACAGTTCATGGGGTCATAAAAGAGCTGGACATGACTTAGCTACTACGCTACCGCCACCACCACCTCCTACACTGGGCCTGAAGCTGGCGAGTCGTATCCCACGGCCTCACATCTGCTGGCTACTCAGTCTGTTGACTGAATGGTCTCCTGGTCTTAACAGATCCATGACAACCATATTCAACCAATAACAGTGTTGCCCACCATCCTCCTGCCAAAATGTATTACATTTTAATAAAAATTAGAAATACTTTTACTTACACAAAAAGTTCTACCTTAGATGTCACTGACCAAAGCAAATGCATTTCCAAAATGTCTATTTAATATCCTTATTTTACTTACATCTGGAATTGAGGAAGATTTTCGGAGGGCAATGCCAGAGCCAAATCCAAAAATTTGCAAGCAGAGAGATAGAGGTTTAACCACCGCTGGCTGTTGTATGAAGTAGAAAAGCCATTACCTCCTGTGTAGGTTGTCTCCAGACCAGCCACAGAGGGGCCTGAAGTCCTGTAGGCAGGGGACAGTGCTGTCAGCAGCTGGACCCTCTTACTGACAAGTAATTCCTGAAAATCTCAAAATGCCAGCTAACAGTTTTCATAATCAGTCTGATAAATGTACCAGTAAATGCTAAGCAAAGTCATCACTAAATTATACTGTTCTCAAATCAAAAATTCACTTCTGTTCTCTTAAATATCAAGAATATAAAAATAGCAGAGAATAACTATCCTCAAGAAGGATAAAAATACAAGCTGTGAAACTAGCAGGCCTCCCTGCTTCTCAGCGCCCTTCTGTAAAGATAGTGAGAGGGAAAGTTCCTTCATAATCCACACGGTCATTAGTACAGGGGACACTTAGAAACCTAGCACTGAAGAGGACCAGACAGATTCATAAACGGGCTTGTACAAAAATTCCTAAATAAAAACAAATTATGTTTAGTTGTATATTAATAAACTGGTTCACTAAAAAGAATAAAATTCTAGCACATTAAACTGAGATCCTTCTGGAAGATATGGACATCTGAATCCCTTAGTTTCAGGTTACCTGCCATAATAGGTTTTGCTGCATGTTTCAGGGAAAAGAGATGACCTACTAAAACCAACCTTGTTCACACAGCAATGTTGCTACATTACTGCAGTGACAGAATTGTAGAAATAGTATTGCCTGAAATTATGTCCACAGGCCCACAGCCGCAAATTTGGATAGTTTAATTCAGTCTAAAAAACCTAAGGTATACATGAAACTGTACTATAGCCCAAAGCGATAAACTGGATAACAAGAGACTAAATACAAAAACTATTCAGATGAAATAGTGTCTATCCCATCCTAGTTGTAAAGAAACACTCTGGATGATTTAGGATACTAAACACTGACAGTACTGAAATGAATTACATATTACCGTGAAATATCTTCATCAGCAGTGAGTTCCTGCTCCATCAGTAAAAATACCTGTACCTGAAGACCATGGAATAAGTGTCAAATGTTTATCTAATCCTTCCTTCAAGTTATCTTTAGGCTATATTTTCATCAATCCAAACACAAATTTTAGGATACAATGATACAATGTTAGGATCATTAAATTATACTTAGTTCTAAAAATAAAACTGGATGTTTAGCACAGAGCCATGCTACTCATCTGGCAGAGGCGGGATGAAAGCTCTTATTTGGTGATTATGGAACAAAGTTATAGTTACCATAAAAAGACAAATGTTACAGCCATTTGTGAGGAAAGTATAGGGCTGGGTTTTCAGAGTTAAGAGATGGTTTTCTCTTTACTTACTCATCTCTTCCCCCTCCCCCACCCCCCCAAGCCATTCAGATGAGGGTGATGGTGTGGTCTGAGAGGAGAATGGGCTTATATCTGGGATTTAAGAAGGTTTTATTGTTTGGGACTTTACAAAATCTTATCAGAGTGTCCCTGAAGCAATTTATCTGGGTAAGAGCTGCATTTCAGAGTGATACATGCCTTCAGTTCAGTTCAGTTCAGTCGCTCAGTCGTGTCCGACTCTTTGCGACCCCATGAATCACAGCACGCCAGGCCTCCCTGTCCATCACCATCTCCCGGAGTTCACTCAGACTCATGTTAATCGAGTCAGTGATGCCATCCAGCCATCTCATCCTCTGTCGTCCCCTTCTCCTACTGCCCCCAATCCCTCCCAGCATCAGAGTCTTTTCCAATGAGTCAACTCTTAAATCCAGCTAACCCACCTCTAATCACCCTGGAGGTTCTACTATAGGTGGAACCAGGCCCGGCAACCATGACACAGTTAAAACTTGTCATGTAGAAGAGAATGAACTAAACCAGATCAGGTGAAGTAATGATTCACAAGGAGCTAATAACCCTGAATATTGCATATTTCAGTTTAAACTATGGAGACAGAATCTGACTTGTTTTACTATTTTCAGCTATAAAAATTTCGGCTTAACTAGAGTTCAATTCACTTCCAAAATTAGTTTTTATCCAGTAAGCATGCCGACACTTGTCACATTGTTTTATAATTCAGATTTACTACTTGAGTTAAAATTAACTCACAAGTTCTGTGATCATGGTAGGCCAGAGTGAGGTAAGATGTTGTGGAGACATTCTCAAAAGTAACACTCTGAAAAACAGGAACACTTGAGAGTGAAGAGTTGGCACCTGGGGCAGACGAAGACTCTCAACCAATCTCTCTGAAAACAAACAAAAAAACCCAGTATATTTTCAATATCTAAATATTTAGAATCATTTCCATATAAACATTTCTGTATAATCCAGTATTTCCAAAACTATGATGAAGAATCAACTTTTTAAAAAATTTGTAATCTGGTGCAGATACTTTCATTAATTTGATTTTTACTAGAAAAATCAAATTAAAGAAAGATATATAAGGTTCAGTGCCATGTTCTTATTACTAGATTCAACAGATTCTATCAAACTGCTGAAAAGGCTTAAAATGCTTACTCTGTATTTCTATACTTATCGTGGATGGAATAACAGATTGATACACTTTGAGTAGCACTAATAGAGTCGATGTTAAAAACATCACAGGACAACTAGTGTGTACGATGTACACTAGACATCAGGTACAAAGAGTCAGAAAGGGAGTCCTGCATCTTCAGAGAGAGAGGAATAATCTCTGTAAAGAGATGGCAGCTCTCACTCTCAGCCCAGTCCCACACCGCATCCGAGGCTGCTGGCTGCCTGCACGCTGACTTGTGTGCAGCAAGCAGCTCTGCCCGGGCAAGTTCACTCCCGCTACAGGGCCACTGGCGGCTCAGGGTGATGACGGTGCGATGCCCTCGGGACGCAGCACCACCAAACCCATGTGACGGAGGTGATCAGAAACCTTACATATAACAGATTGATACACTTTGAGTAGCACTAATAGAGTCGATGTTAAAAACATCACAGGACAACTAGTGTGTACGATGTACACTAGACATCAGGTACAAAGAGTCAGAAAGGGAGTCCTGCATCTTCAGAGAGAGAGGAATAATCTCTGTAAAGAGATGGCAGCTCTCACTCTCAGCCCAGTCCCCACACCGCATCCGAGGCTGCTGGCTGCCTGCACGCTGACTTGTGTGCAGCAAGCAGCTCTGCCCGGGCAAGTTCACTCCCGCTACAGGGCCACTGGCGGCTCAGGGTGATGACGGTGCGATGCCCTCGGGACGCAGCACCACCAAACCCATGTGACGGAGGTGATCAGAAACCTTACATAACCCGCTGCTCTGTCCCCAAATTCTAACTTCTAGCTAAAATTTCCTGCTTATGCGTCTATTTCAGTCTCCTCCTTTAAAGATGTATAACCTCTCATCCACAATAAAAAAACAAAAAACCCACTAATATGCCTGGCTGCAGCAAAGCAGTCTTACACCTCATTCTCAAACATGACTTCCCAGGAAACTTGACCCAAATAATGAAATAGAGACCATGTTTAGGCAAGTCCTATAAACGCAGTGTTTGATTTCTTTTACATACGAGTGGTAATTTTTGTTGTTTCAATAGAATAAATTTCTAATTCTACAACATTCTCTATCCACCAACATTTGTTAAATATTTCACCCCAACTTACAACTTAAGAGAGAGAGGAACAACAAAAACTCAACAGTTTGAAAAATAGAGAAAATAGTTTTCCACTGTTTACCTTGTATATCGGGAAGATATTTCTGATACTGGTCAATTTCACTGCTAAAAATAGCAAATGCTAATCTTTTCAGAAGCATGGCTCTCTGCTCTAGTTCCACATCACGGTTTGCAAAGAGATTAAGTGAACTGCTTTGGGCCACAGCTACACGAGCTGAGGGGGACAAAAAAGCAAGTAAGAGAGGTTGTTACAGTCATTTAGCGATTTGAAAAAAGATGTTGTGCTTTTCGTTTTTAAGAATGTCTAGAAACCCTATGACATCTGAGAGAGAGGTGCTTCAGGTGGAGGACTGGGGAGCTCTTCTCCAAGGCAGATGGGCTGGGACACAGAACCAGCATACATAAGTCAGTGTGGAGAGAGAAGAAAATTGAGGACTGACTGTAGGTTTCAGGAGGTAAAATCACTAACAATGCCACTTTATAAAGCCCTTTATTATTTTATGCCATCTGCCTAAATCCTTCTCATGGTTTTGAACACTTCTGGCCTGGCCCAGCCGAGCCTACCGAGCTCTCCCTCCTGTCCTGTACTCACCCCATTCCCTCTTTGCAGCCACTCTATATCCTTTGCTCTTTCGTGAACTCAGTAAGCTTGTTCCTATCCTGAGGACTTTATAATTTTTGTCCTTTATTTCCTAGAATACTTGTCCCTAGGCATGCTCATAGGTGTCTTTTTTTTTCCCAGATGAAATACTATGAGGAACCCCAATTATAAACAAAATAGATAATTAGTGGGGTGGAAAGTGACTCTACTCTTTCTTCATTCAAAGGAGAGAAACACAGCCCCAGTATCTTCTCTTTGGGGTCTCACTTCCCCTACCATGGAGGGAATCCACACCCCTGCAGTGGAAGCCTGGAGTCCTGCCCCCGGGATGGATGACCGGGGAATCCCCCAGAGCCCTAGGGCTTAGAGTGACTTGTTTGATAGGTCTGTCCCTGTTGCCTGCTTTTCTCCACCTTCCTGGCGGTCAGCCCTTCCTTCGGTGATTACTGAGTGCCGGGCTCCCTGCTATGTGCTGGGGGAACAAGTTAAAGACAAATGTGACAAGGCCGAATAGTTTACTGATGATTTATCCACTATGCTATTTTCCTCAAGTTTCAACATTATATTCCTGTAGGGCACTAAGCATCACTATTACTTGACAAAGAGTTAATTCAGTAGTTTCTGGACAAGAGCAAAGCAAATAAGAATGGCTCATGTACAGGAAAGACATGTAGGTTGTCATCCACAGTACTCACTCATTAAATCTCTAAACGTTGTCTTATCATGTGTCATCAGATTGTCCATAATTGCTCTCCAACTGAAAGAAACCAGGATCATGATATGTAATTAACATTTTGTTATTATTTAAAAAGCGTCCTACTTTGCAGATAGCAGTTGATTTCAACAGCTTCTGTGAGATGTATTAGCATGCTGAATAGAAGCAGGAGGACTTACTGGTTAACACAAGAGGCATCCATCTGAAAGAAACTGGGATCCATAAAGAGGTCAAAGGCTTCTTTTTTCCAAGCTCTCCGTGTGTACTGATACCCACTAAGACTGCTCAGCAGCTGGACACAGGCTCGATAACTGGGGGCATTATGTGCGCTGGGAGGAAGGAAAACCACATTAACCTCTATGTTATAACTTTATTCATCATAGTAAGTTACTCATAAGTGTTCACATTTACCTAAAGCAATGATGGGAAATAGCACTTGTGTAAGAGAAACATTTTTTATCACTATAAATTAAGTAAAAATAAAGTCATTTTGTGATAATTTCGTTTTTGGAATAAAGGAACACAACTTATTTTTAACAGAATACGAGTTAACTAACACATCTAGTTAAATATAGTAGTACCTATGATTTCGGAGGTAGGGCACAACATAATGCATAATATTTACAAGTAAAGGAATGACTCGTTCTTTTTCGTCACTGTAGAAAACCATATCCAAAAGATGAGCCAAAACCTAAAAAAAAAAAAAAATGAAATGGAATGTATCATCTGCGAGCTGAAACTGACAGCATCTAGAGGTGGTTTTCAGTCCGTAAGAACATCTAGAATACCTTAAAATTAGAAAAAATCTAAAAGCAAATTCCTTAAATCCATTCTTACATGAATGGCTTCTGCACTATCTGCATTCTTTTCCATTGTAACTAAAAGAATATACATATGGGCAAATGTTACTAGGAATATACATATGGGCAAATGTTACTAGGAAGAAGAGAAAAAGAGAGGTTAAGAACCTTCCAATGTGATAGGGAGTAAACACCAAATTTAAGACTAGAAACTCAGTACCTCTCTCTCCAACTGGGTTACCAGGGGGTTTAGGAAAAATCCAACCTCATGAATTGGGATACCACTCTGTCAATTAGCTATTTGCCTTTAGTCATACTGTCCTAATCTTTGTAAGGTTCAGTAACCCCATCTGTAAAGGGGAAACAAAAAGGAATTGCAGGTCTGTATGAAAGAAAGTAAAAGTGAAGTCGCTCAGTCGTGTCCGACTGTTTGTGACCCAGTGGACTATAGCCCACCAGGCTCCTCCATCCATGGGATTCTCCAGGCAAGAATACTGGAGTGAGTTGCCATTTCCTTCTCCAGGGGAATCTTCCCAACCCAGGGATCGAACCCAGGTCTCCCACATTGCAGGCAGACGCTTTAACCTCTGAGCCACCAGGGAAGTCAGAGCATGTATATAAAAATGCTTGGTAAACTGTAAATACTTAATAGTGACCAGCATCTTTATATCACTTCTACCCTTCCCTACCAAACCATGATACGAAAGCACTGTTCAATTTTAAACAGTACGCTTGTAAAAAATAGTGCATGGGGTGGCAATGTCTAAAGTTGCTAAAGTCATGTCTGACTCTGTGACACCGTGGACTACACAGTCCATGGAATTCTCGAGGCCAGAATTCTGGAGTGGGTAGCCTTTCCCTTCTCCAGGGGATCTTCCCAACCCAGGCATCGAACCCAGGTCTCCGACATTGCAGGTGGATTCTTTACAAGCTCAGCCACAAGGGAAGCCCAAGGATACTGGAGTGGGTAGTGTATCCCTTCTCCAGGGAACCTTCCAGACCCAGGAATCGAACCGGGGTCTCTTGCACTGCAGGTGGATTCTTTACCAACTGAGCTATCAGGGAAGCCCATAAAAATGTTTGGTAAACTGTAAATACTTAATAGTGACCAGCATCATTATACCACTTCCACCCTTCCCTACCAAACTGTGATACAAAAGCACTGTTCATTTTTAAACAACACACTTGTAAAAAAAAAAATAGTGCATGGGTGGGGGGTGGGGGGCGCAAGGTCTAAATTGCTGTCATTAATATTTAACAAACTACTAATGTGAACACAAAGTCTAAACTTTATTTTATATACTGATTTCTTGAACTACAAAATAGTATTTCAAATTAAAATCTCCTTTGTAAGAACTACTTACTGTTTACTTGAAAGTTCACGTGAAAAAATCTGACAATATTTACCTCAGAAAGTAACGTCAATGCATGGACACTATATACAGAAGGAGTTATGTTTGAGGTTTCCATTGCAGGTGATAACATATCTAAATAAGAAAAGAGACAGGTAAAGATACAGTTAGGTTTCTTTCCCACTGAAAAGAACTACATGTTAAACATGAGCAAAGGGGGGATTTTACAGCGATTATAGTGCTGAGTGCAATAATCTCTCAATGAGTGGTGGTGGTGGTGGTTCAGTTGCTAAGGTGTGTTTGTCTCTTGTGACCCCATGAACTGCGGCCAGCTAGGCTTCTCTGTCCGCGGGATTCTCCAGGCAATACTGGGGCGGGGGGAGGGGGGGTTGCCATTTCTTCCTCCAGGGGATCTTCCTGACCCAGGGATTGAACCTGTGTCTCTTGCATTGCGGGCAGATTCTTTACAGCTGAGCCACTAAGGGACACATGCCTACAAATACAAACTTAAGTGTAGTGGGGATCAATACCTTCAACGTCAGATTCCAAATTGGTTCCATCTACCATTATTTTGGGAGAAGGCTTAACTTCAAGATTTCGCCGCAGCCATGTTGTCTGTTCCAAAGAAGACCCAGCAATTGCACCAACTGCATCGACTATTTTATGAGTCACATCCTATCTTCCTGACCCAGGGATTGAACCTGTGTCTCTTGCATTGCGGGCAGATTCTTTACAGCTGAGCCACTAAGGGACACATGCCTACAAATACAAACTTAAGTGTAGTGGGGATCAATACCTTCAACGTCAGATTCCAAATTGGTTCCATCTACCATTATTTTGGGAGAAGGCTTAACTTCAAGATTTCGCCGCAGCCATGTTGTCTGTTCCAAAGAAGACCCAGCAATTGCACCAATTGCATCGACTATTTTATGAGTCACATCCTGAAGAAACAAGGGGAACCCATTATATCTCTGTGTGTACATAGGCACACACATGAAACTTCACAGAGATCTTATCTGACCTTCCCATCTTAGACTTGAGAGCATTGAGAAACAGAGTTTTGGCAACAGCGCTCAATTCAGAATGACGTACCTGGAGGTCTCTTTGGTCTTTTTTATTCTCCAAACTAGGGTTTTTCATGATAAACTCATTCAGAACTCTGAAAGGGTCAAAGGAAAAAAACAGGAAATATTAGTGTGAAGAAAATTATGTAATATAATTTTTTACAGCAAGTGGTTTTATGGTCTCAATTTTAATTTTATATGTGTAATGAATATGGGTATATATGGACATTCAATGACTCAGGTGAAATGCATAAACCTATGCATGTAAACACCTGTACAAGGGTGTTCATAACAGCATTATTTGTAAAATCTAAATGTCCAGTAATAGAAGAGATAAACTGTGGTATATTGATACTATGAAATAGTAAGCAGCAATGAAAATGAACTGTAGCTACATGAAATTACATGGGTAATTTTTATTAAACATATGTTGTATGAAACTAGTAGCCATAAAACAGAGTTGTTGTTCAAAACCAAGGCAACATTTATCTGTGGCACTGTATGTCAGAATAGAGACTGTCTTGGGGAGAAGGGAAAGGACAGTAATTAGGAGGGAACTTGAGGGGACATATGCTGTCTCATTTCTTAATTTAGGTTTGTGATTGTACAGTTGACATCTTCACTTTATAATAACATAATTTCTATGTTTTCTGTGATTTATATATTAACAAAAAATTTAAAAATGTAAACCCCACCGGTCTTAAATTGTAATATAAAAATGGTTTCTATATGTATATAATACATTAAAAAGAATTCTTGAATGTAAGAAATCCGTTTCCATTGTTTGCTAAAATTCTACTCAATATTTAACTTGATTTTATTAACTATATGCATAATTATTTCCAAACTAACATGTAAAGTGATACTGAAGAACAATCATATAAATTTCTATTTTATAATTAGGAATTTTTAGAGGATCAATGGAAGGGGTGGGAGAACAAATAAACCACCCAATTTAAAAAAGGAGTTTTCTCGTATAAGTGAAAATGCCCAACTTTTAATTTAAATACTCAGAAGATATACACATTGAGAAGGAGGTAGAACACTTCATTATCTGAGAAATGAGAAAGGAAGAAAAAACAGGTGACAAAACAAAAAAATCTTGCAGAGGAGAAGGTACAAGTCTAACCGTTGGTTTTAATTTTTAATGAGATTAGCAGGATATTTGGTGATGATTCAAAGAGCTGTCCATATATTCTTTCTTTGAGCCTTAGAACAATTTAGAGGTAGGTAGTTCAGTTCAGTTCAGTTGCTAAGTCGTGTCCAATTCTTTGCAACCCCATGAATCACAGCACACCAGGCCTCCCTGCCCATCACCAACTCCCGGAGTTCACTCAAACTCAGGTCCATTGAGTTGGTGATGCCATCCAGCCATCTCATCCTCGGTCGTCCCCTTCTCCTCCTGCCCCCAATCCCTCTCAGCATCAGAGTCTTTTCCAGTGAGTCAACTCTTCACATGAGGTGGCCAAAGGCAGGTACTATTACTCTTGACAGATGGGAAAATAGCCTTGGAAAAGTTTATTGATGTACTCTGGGTTCCATAGATGAGAGTTAGAACCAGATATCAAAAAAAGGAATCAGAAATCTTTATGGGAACATAGTTCTGATTTCCAGGGTTTACAGTTATCTCTCATCAATAAAAATTATCATACACGCTAGTTATCTTTACCTTTGGTCCAGGAATTGCAGACGCTGAGCCCACTGCTCTTTCCACTACACCTTCAATGTGGTAAAATCTCTTAAGATTTCTGGTTTAGAAAACAGCATGAGGGCCTAGGGATCATTGCTAGGGTTCGCAGTGTTACTCAGCTTCTATAGGCTGACCAGCTCTTCTCTAACTCTGATCCTTGTTCTTACACCTCCTCTCTGCTTCCTGGTGTAAGACTACATTCCTACATTTACCAAAATCTTGAGTTCATTTTACCAAAGAACCCTCTAACCCTAACTCTCCCTCTACTTCAAAATTTTCTAGACCACTGGTTGCCAAAGCTGGATCACTGGTTCCCTTAGGACAACAGAGAAGCTAAGCCTGTATATAGAACCACCCAACTACACTTTTAAAAACACCAGCAGAGCTACAGAGGTTGACTAAGGTTGAAGTTCTTTGCACGCGGTTGAGTTTACACCCCATTCAGTGGAATAACACATTGAACGTCTGAAATAATGCAAACAGGTTGGAGACAAGGTTATTCCCTTTTGCGAATTTCCCTCTTCTGTCTTAAACAGTCAGTTTAAGAGTTAGTAGAAGGAAAGAAATCTTAAAAATTAGGGCAGAAATAAATGCAAAAGAAACAAAGAGACCATAGCAAAAATCAACAAAGCAAAAAGCGGTTCTTTGAAAGGATAAAATTGACAAACCATTAGCCAGACTCATCAAGAAACAAAGAGAAAAAAAATCAAATCAATAAAATTAGAAATGAAAATGGAGAGATCACGACAGATAACACAGAAATACAAAGGATCATAAGAGACTACTATCAGCAATTATATGCCAATAAAATGGACAACTTGAAAGAAATGGACAAATTCTTAGAAAAGTATAACTCTCCAAAACTGAACCAGGAAGAAATAGAAAATCTTAACAGACTCAGTCACAAGCATGGAAATTGAAACTGTAATCAGAAATCTTCCAGCAAACAAAAGCCCAGGCCCAGACGGCTTCACAGCTGAATTCTACCAAAAATTTAGAGAAGAGCTGACACCTATCTTACTGAAACTTTTCCAGAAAATTGCAGAGGAAGGTAAACTTCCAAACTCATTCTATGAGGCCACCATTACCCTAATACCAAAACTTGACAAAGATGTCACACAAAAAAGAAAACTACAGGCCAATATCACTGATGAACATAGACTCAAAAATCCTTAACAAAATTCTAGCAATCAGAATCCACCAACACATTAAAAAGATCATACACCATAACTAAGTGGGCTTTATCCCAGGGATGCAAGGATTCTTCAATATCTGCAACTTAATCAATGTAATTCACCACATTAACAAATTGAAAAATAAAAGTCATATGATTATCTCAATAGATGCAGAGAAGGCCTTTGACAAAATTCAACATCCATTTATGATAAAAACTCTCCAGAAAGCAGGAATAGAAGGAACGTACCTCAACATAATAAAAGCTATATATGACAAACCCACAGCAAACATTATCCTCAATAGTGAAAAAT
This sequence comes from Madoqua kirkii, assembly GCA_006408675.1. NCBI lineage: Eukaryota > Metazoa > Chordata > Mammalia > Artiodactyla > Bovidae > Madoqua > Madoqua kirkii. Next base: position 5,954 of record SJYC01016043.1, on the reverse strand, counting down.
TGAAAGCATTTCCCCTAAAGTCAGGAAAAAGACAAGGGTGCCCACTTTCACCACTACTACTCAATACAGTTCTGGAAGTTTTGGCCACAGCAATCAGAGCAGAAAAAGAAATAAAAGGAATCCAAATTGGAAAAGAAGAAGTAAAACTCTTCACAGCAAACATTATCCTCAATAGTGAAAAATTGAAAGCATTTCCCCTAAAGTCAGGAATTGATGCATTTTAAATACAGCTTTGGGCTTCTCCAGTGACTCAGTGGTAAAGAATTTGCCTGCAATGCAGAAGATGCGGTTCAATCCCCAAGTCGGGAAGATTCCCTAAGTCGGAAACATTTCCTAGGAGGAAGACACAGCCACCCACACCAGTATTCTTGCCTAGAGAATCCCTTGAACAGAGGAGCCTGGTAGGCTACAGTCCATGGGGTTGCAAAGAGTAGGACACAACTGAAGTGACTGAGCACGCACCCAAATACACCTTTAGCTGAAGTGAGGGCAAGATATCAAAGCCAGTCTTTTTTAGCCAATTGACTGGAATTTCTGTTTTGTTAAATTTTCTATTTAGAAATGAAACCTCCTTTTGCCACACAGACACCAGTATGTTCACAAGTAGGTGACCTGGGGTCACGGTCCAGAGCTATCCTTTGGAGGGCTTCTGGTTCCAAGGTTTCTTTTTTTCATTTACTTGTTTTTAATCGATGCAAGATATCAAAGCCAGTCTTTTTTAGCCAATTGACTGGAATTTCTGTTTTGTTAAATTTTCTATTTAGAAATGAAACCTCCTTTTGCCACACAGACACCAGTATGTTCACAAGTAGGTGACCTGGGGTCACGGTCCAGAGCTATCCTTTGGAGGGCTTCTGGTTCCAAGGTTTCTTTTTTTCATTTACTTGTTTTTAATCGAAGGATAATTGCTTTACAATATTGTGCTGGTTTCTGCCATATATCAGCATGAATCAGCCATAGATATACATGTGTTCCCTCCCTCCCACCTCCTGCCCCCCGACCCCATCCCACCCCTCTAGGTTGTCACCGAGCCCCAGCTTAAGTTCCCTGAATCATACAGCAAACTCCCACAGGCTATCTATTTTACATATGGTAGTATGTAAGTTTCCATGCTGCTCTCTCCATCCATTCCACTGTCTCCAAGGTTTCCTTGAGCAAAAAGAACAATGCCTGGACTTTTGTTTGCAATAGTACTTATGAAACAATAGCTACCTAAGGATTCTATGAAACACTGCTGAAAATAAAACTCCCCATACAAAACACTCATGCAAAACATAGCCAATGAAGGTGACAAGGAGATCCATGGATGACACTGAAGAGCATGGCCAAGATAGTCACACAAAATTAAATCTTTTATTCAGAGATACCCTGGATCAGAAGGTAAAAAAGGAACAACTGACCTGATGTTTGTGCTACACAAATGACAGAACACAATGAAAATAATCAACACCGATGATTGCTTTCCAGCGATGGAATGTTAGGGAGTTATAGTACAAAAGGCCAACAGAGAAATTTGTTTTACCAATATGTCTCTTAACAGTCAAGTGACTGTTACTAATCCTCATTTATAGAGTCATAAATACTTATGACAAAAAAGAACAGAATGTGTTAATGACTAAATTCTGACTCATTTCTCTCACTCTGTATGGAATCTATTGCCAAAATCTATGGCTTTCTAAATGTCTCCTATAATTATGCCTTTCCTTTTTACTACCCATGTGGTTTACAACACACATGCATGATGTCACTAGGGTCACAACAGCACCAGGACACCGTCTTACAGGTTACTAAAACTGGCCATCAGCCGTATTAGGAAACTGGTTCAATGTTACTCGAATAATAACACAGGTAATCTCAGTTTCTCATCTGGAAAGTTATATTTTAAGGAGCCATCAAGCTCTGAAATCCAGCTGAGGTTTGATAATTCCACATCGTCCTGTTCTCCATTGGTCTGCCACTGTTCTCAGCATCAGACTCAATCATTTCTCACCTAGGCAACTACAATTTCTTCTTTATCTGCCAGCAGTTAACTTGAGGGAACAAACCCTTCATTTAGCCCTCGCACTCTACTCTATGACATTAACTCTCTTGGCTGTTGTGTTCATTGCCAAGATGTTCATCCTATTTTCCCAGTCCTCCCAGCACAGACTAAATTAGACATCTGGTGCCACCCCTGTTAGGAACTGGCCACTCCTCAGTAGTCTCTCATGGGCTCATTTACAGATTCTCCTCTTTCTGATGCCCCTGAGATTCCACAAAGCTCTCTGATGTGCAAACATATGCATTTGATTTCACACCACCTAGCTGTCAACAGCGTCCTCTCCTTTTGTCTTCATTCAAACAACATTTACAGTCTCCCTCAAAAAAGTTACTTTCCCAACTCCCAATTTGGTATGGCCTCATCCCATGTGAAAAAAGAGATGGTTGTTCGCACTATCTGCTGCAGACAGCAAACTCCTGCAGAGCAGTGACAAAACTTAATTAGCTGTACTTTGTATAAAACAGAAATTTAGTGCTCTATATGTGTTAAATAAAGGAAAACAGGAAACACTTTTTTTAATTTTTGTTGCCATTTGATGTTTTTATGTGTCATGTTTTGAAATTATTTTGCTCAAAATACAAACTGAAACCTCTTGATACAAACTATCAAGAGGTTTCTACAATAGGTACTTTAAAAACCATCCCCACTCACAGACAATGAAGCCTCTAGATATTTGACATTGATGACTGACATCTCTAAGGGAACCTTGTGGACAGTCGTGTTATTTTTAACACATGCATATATGTCCTTTCCATTATGCATTGTGGGTTTGTGCATCACAAGTACAAAGCATAGATAATATTCACAAATAAAGTAAAGCTACATGAGTTTTCTTTTTGCCCCCATTATGTTCCTGGCACCTCACTGATGCAGAATAAACCCTTCATGAATATAACGCATTTTTTATTTCTAAGAGATGAGCAGGATAAAAGTTTTAATTGTATAATTTCCATTGAGTGCATGATACATTTGAAAGGTAAGGGTACTAACTGAAGGTGGTTGGTCCAGGCAATCGGGTTTACCCCTGCCTAAGAGTTCATGAACTCCTGGAAACAGAACTGAAGTGTTTGGAGATTAAAAAACATATCCAGGTCACACAAAAGATTCCTCAGCTGTCTTACGCACACACTTCTGATTCATTTCTCATTTTCAATAAGGTTCAAAAGACAAAAATCTTCTGTAAAGATATCCTTCATGGCTTCATGGCTATGCTTTCTTTTCTAACCCTATGGTCACTGCCTGACCCAACCCACCAATTTCTCACAGAGGAATTACTGCAATAAAAGTAACAAAGACTTCCCTGATTTTCAGACTTTGCAATTCTAATACAATATCCCCCATAATCCGAAACATCTTTCTTAAACCAGCATTTTCTATAGCACCTTCTAAAACTACTGGGTCCTGTGATTTTTCTATTTATCAACACAAACCCACTCTGACATTTAATACTTTTTGTAACCCAATATAAGAAATCTATGTATCATTCATGACTTTCCCTTTCTGCGCAAATTCTCCTTCTAAATTAAGCTCTAACCTACCATGCAGAGTACATCATGAGAAACGTTGGAATGGAAGAAAACACAAGCTGGAATCAAGACTGCCAGGAGAAATATCAATAACCTCAGATATGCAGATGATACCACCCTTATGGCAGAAAGTGAAGAAGAACTAAAGAGCCTCTTGATGAAAGTGAAAGAGGAAAGTGAAAAAGTTGGCTTAAAGCTCAACATTCAGAAAACGAAGATCATGGCATCCGGTCTCATCACTTCATGGGAAATAGATGGGAAAACAGTGGAAACAGTGTCAGACTTTATTTTTTTGAGCTCCAAAATCACTGCAGATGGTGACTGCAGCCATGAAATTAAAAGATGCTTACTCCTTGGAAGAAAAGTTATAACCAGCCTAGATAGTATATTCAAAAGCAGTGACATTACTTTGCCGACTAAGGTAAGTCTAGTCAAGGCTACGGTTTTTCCTGTGGTCATGTATGGATGTGACAGTTGGACTGTGAAGAAGGCTGAGAACCAAAGTATTGATGCTTTTGAACTGTGGTGTTGGAGAAGACTCTTGAGAGTCCCTTGGACTGCAAGGAGATCCAACTAGTCCATTCTGAAGGAGGTCAGCCCTGGGATTTCTTTGGAAGAAATGATGCTAAAGCTGAAAGTCCAGTACTTTGGCCACCTCATGCGAAGAGTTGACTCATTGGAAAAGACTCTGATGCTGGGAGGGATAGGGGGTAGGAGGAGAAAGGGATGATCGAGGATGAGATGGTTGGATGGCATCACACACTCGATGAACGTGAGTCTGAGTGAACTCTGGGAGTTGGTGATGGACAGGGAGGCCTGGCGTACTGCAATTCATGGGGTCGTGAAGAGTTGGACACGACTGAGTGACTGAACTGAACTGAACTGAACCATACCAAATCCTATCTGTTCCACTCTCAAGTACATGATATTAGCATCTCTCTCTCAGACTTCTATAACATTTTCTGCTTTTTACTTATAAGACAGCACAGAGATTAAGAGCACAGACGCCTTCAGCTCAAAGACTAGCCTTAGTATCAAATAACTATGTAAACCTGGAGAAAGGAATTGACTTCCTTGTAGCTTACTAACTTTATCTCTAAATGGGACATAGTAATAGTACCTACCTCATAGTGTTGCTGGGCTTCCCAGGTGGCATGAGTGGTAAAGAACCCGCCAACCAATGTAGGATATGAAAGAGACATGGGTTCGATCCCTGGATGTAAAGATCCCCTGGAGGAGGGCATGGTAACCCACTCTAGTATTTCTGCCTGGAGAATCCGCATGGACAAAAGAGCCTGGCAGGCTACAGTCCATTGGGTTGTGCAGAATCGAACACAACTGAAATGACTTAGCATGCACATAAAGGCTTATTATGAGGATTAAATGGATATTTATAAAGGGGTGAGAATATTGTGTGACACAGAGTAAGTGTTATACAGGCAGCAGCTTGGTGATAATGGTGATGATGGTGATGAGTGATCCACTCAATTTACTATATACACAAGATCCAGAACAATCTTATAAAATTATGTCATATTGGAAAATATTCTCACTTAAAACTTTCCAAAGAATTTCTGCTGATAACACAAAGAACAAAATTCAAATTCTCTACTCTGTCCCTCAATGTCCAGCATGATCTGAGTCTTGTCTATCCATCCATTTCATCTTGAGCTCCTTATGCCCTTCTTGTCTCCAGACTCCAAGCTTATGTTAGTTTACAGAACCCATCAATATCTCTTACTGTTATCTGTTCTATCCTCTACCTCTCACCTATATGACTCCTTCTGAACCTTTAGATTTTGGCTTGAAAGTCATCTCCCTAGAGATGTTTTCTCTGACCATCCTACATAAATTTTTTCCCATCTCCTACTTTCACTGTGGCAGCATCTAGCTCATATCATCTTCATCATATAGCAGTATCACTACTACCATTACTTACCACAAACTTACTTCTTATATTTGTTTACTTGGCTTTTGCTCATCTGCTGCAGTCAACTAAGTCACATAAGGGCAGTATATTACATGTGACTTTTCTACCACTAACTCTCCAGCACTACGAGAGAGCCTAGGAGATGGTATGTATGCCATCATTATTCACGGGACATCCTATCAACGGTTTTAATTTTATTCAACTATTTGTCTCTACTCCCAGTTTCTTGCTCTCCACTGTGTTCATATAATTGTCTCCTCTTTGCATCAAGTTACACTATATCCATCTCTGAGACTTCATTCATCACCTCCCTTGCCAGGAATACTCAACCCTTCCTGCTTGGTCTGCGAAAATTCTGATGAAATCATTTTGCCCTCAATGATCTTTTGCTCCTTATTATTTCTCTATCACTTAAAATGTTTCCACAAAATTATAATCCATATACATATATATATCA
>SJYC01016042.1:0-46480 GCA_006408675.1 Madoqua kirkii | reverse complement strand
GTTTCAGGATTGGTAGCTCGTGTACACCTGTGGCTGATTCATGTCAATGTATGGCAAAACCAATACAGTATTGTAATGCAGAATACAGTAAAAATAAAATTAAAAAAAAAAAAAACAACAACAACAACACCAGAGGAGCTACAGAGGTTGACTAAGGTTGAAGTTCTTTGCATGTGGTTGAGTTTACATCCCATTCAGTGGAATAACACATTGAACGTCTGAATTAATGCAAACAGGTTGGAGACAAGGTTATTCCCTTTCTCAAATTTCCCTCTTCTGTCTTAAACAGTCCTTTTCAAATTCAGCATGTAATGTAATCACTTGAGACCCCTGTTAAACTGCAGATTTTGATTTGGGTGGTCTGGGTTGGAGCTTGTGAGTCTACATTTCCGACAATATCCCAGGTGACTCTATTGCTGCTGGTTGAAGGATCAACCTGAGATACAAAGTTTTAGAGGAAATGCAGCCTTCTTTCTCACTCTTACCCTCCCATTCCCTGGTCTCCATCCCCTCCCAGCTGTCTCTGGAATCTGGTGCTCCCAAGCAGGCCCCCACCTCCTACAATCTCCTATGGAACACTCTCCCCTTAAATAATAGTTATTATCGGCCAGGCACTCTTCTGGGAATTTAACAAACACTAACTCTAAATGACCCTTGTAACAACTTTATGAGGTAGGCACTATTATCATCTCCATTTTACAGATGGAAAGGTTAAATAACCTGTGCAGGGCCTTAGTGCAAAGAAGTAAAGGAGTTGGGATTTGAACTCAGGCAGAGTTTTTGCTGTTCCCTACTCAACATTGTCAGGTTTCCTTACCATTAATGATGACTTTCAAATCACATTTCCTTCTGCTACCTTGTCAGTTCTCTTTCTTTTCGTGATCAAACAAACTCAAAGACTACTTCACACTAACTTTCTTCACTCTGACCCTTGCCCTTAACGTCTGTGCTTATTATTTCATCCAGCTCTTTTCTCCTAAATTACCAATCCTCTTTGGATCATCAATAAACACACCCTCTTTTTATACATCATCTTCCCTAATCTCTCTAAAGGGGTTAGCCATGCCTTAACTTCTCTTTGCTTCTAGAACACTGAAAATGCCTGTTTTTCTTCTGCCTTTCTGATGTTTTTCTTTTCTGTCTCCTGTGTTGGCCCCCTTTCCTTCTTTTCTTATCCTGTTATTTCAAGCCCACAATCCACAGCACACAAACTTGCTACCTCCCATTAGGAACAAAAAAGAAGATTTTATCTTCTTTCCCCTATGATCTATTCTACTACTAACTTGCTGGTCATATTCCTCCTCAAAACCTGCCATCACTCCCAATCCCTGCCTAAGACCAAATTTCTTAAAAAAAATGCAAATTCCTTTCCCATTCCAGCTCCCATCTCCCTCTCATTCACCCACCGTTGCACTGCTATGCCTACACCACAGCCAAAGCAGATAAGGCACCCAGTATCCCCTCCCTGGTCCACAAAGGTGTTCCCCTCCTCCCACCTCCACTCACTGAGCAAATATCTCCTGGGGACATATTATGAACCAAGAATAATGGAGAGTAAAAGATACAGTCCGGACATTATGGTGCTTGCAGCCAAGGGTAACTAGAATTTACCAAATAATCATGCACATTATTAACAGAGATCAGGAAACATGACAGAGAATGACTTTTTGTGTTCAGGGTTCTGAACGCAAATGACGAGGAAGTTCCCCTTCCATCACCCTGCTCACCTCTGCCCCTTCAGTCCCACACTCCCTCATCACTAAGTGACTGCTGCAACAGTTTCACATCAGCATGCTTACATTTTGCATATGCATAAACACACAATGTTGCCTCCATAATCCCACTCCCCTCAGAAGGCAGAGATCACACCATCACCCAACACATGTTATTCAGCAGTGAGAGACAATGAACACTATTCTTGTATTTGAAATCTTTTTTTAAGTGAAACTGCTTACCCAAGTATAAGAAACTGCCCTGGGGCTGGAAGGCTCAGTTGTATGGAATCTTTCAGAAGTATCAACAGTGATGCCCAGCTATCCACTAAATTGGGCACTGGAATTCTGCAAGATGAACACAGTTTCTATACACAGAGAAAGCCAATATCAACTTTAATTTTCCCTATTCCCCAGTCTTTACCGTATTTTCCTACTTTTCTCTGAAATTTTCCTAAATTTGATAGACTGTGATACTGTGATAAAATATTTCTGAAAGCTTTATATTTTCTACTATTATATATAAAAAGAAAACCAAGCATACCTACTTAAAATATCCAGTGTAACTTATTACAGCAGAAATTTTGCTGCAGAAATACCAGTTCTTAACCACACTGACTCTCAAAATGCAGCTCAATAGATTTGTTTGATTACTGACATCACAGTTCCCGACTCCCTTCCCTACTCTCACCACCTCTCTCTATTAGCTCTTTCTCCTTCACCTACGAGCCTCTATCTCATCTAAGGGAGGGCTGTCAATCTATCCTGAAATCAGCCTCTCACCTCTAGAGAAATTAGATTATCTTTGTTTCTTCTTGACCTTAACCCTAACTCTTCTATCTAAACTTAGATTTTAGGCAGTCCCTATTCTAAATCACAACCAGGTTAACCTAACTTTATAAATGTTAGTCATCAATCACAAACTGATGCCAAGTTTGATGATTAAAATGGAAAACATTCTTATAAGGGAGGATTAAAATTAAGGTTCTTGAATAAGAAGTTTATCAAAACTTCAATCAATGAAATTCTGTTCAGATGTCAGCTAAATACAAAACTGGAATGCCTTAACAAGATATTGTTGTAATCATTCCATTAAAAAAAAACAACAGATTAGGCGACCTTGTGTTCTCATCAATATCAAAATAATGGATCACTGGAAACACGCATAGTTTCAAGAACAGGATGTAGTTTGTTTATTTATAGTTAAATGATTTTCTCACAATTCAGTGTTTTAATGTCCAGTTACTTTAACATACTTAAGTCTTTATATCTGTAGGATCCACATGACTGGGTCATTAAAAGGCCAACTGCCTTCATTAATATTTCCACAAACAATGTTTTTCTGTTTCCATTATTAGTTTAGTTTTAGAAGGAAAAAAAATAAGTAACTTCTTGAAAGAATTCAGGTACCTTCTTCCTTGTTTCCTAATTTTATACACTGCTAAATAAAGTGAGGAGAGATCCAGAGCAGTTATCTTACCTTTGAATATAAGCATAGAAAAATTGAAGCATGCAGACTTCCAAAGAAAGATGTTTCTATAAACAAAAGAAAGCGATTTTATAGTGAAGAAAAATGCTTTTTCTTTTCCATAGTTATAACTACTCTGTATTTTACCAGTTTTAAATTAAAAAAAAATAAAAGCAAACAAAATCAAACACTAGGTTGTCATCCAAATCATGCAGCTCTCTTCCACATAGTAGGCAAAACACAAAAGCTATTTAAAAAGCTGAAAGTGGACAGAAAGAATCAAAAGATTCTCAATTCCCACCCACCGCCATATACAAAGCACACCCCAGTCATTATTTTTAAATGATCCATTGACTTTATAAGAATCAACACTATTTTAATTTTAATCAGCCTATGCTTGGCCAGGCTATCAGAATTAGGTTGACTTTTTTTTTAAATAAAATGGAATTTAAATCTATTTTATCACAAGTTTCTGTTAAATTAGGATAGGCAGGTAGGTTCCAAATTTGAACTAACTCCTAACAGCCTAAAATCTATTCTTTATGGTGCTTAACGTAACATATAATAAAAAGAAGGCATCTGCCCTTAAAAATCAATAATAGACAAAAAAATAACACTGATGTCCACTTTCATTTACCCAATTTGATTTGTTACGTTTTGACACTAACTATTCCCTTGAAAATTTCCCCTTGCACCACATGAGGAAAAATCAAATATCTGATGAATGCAGGACCCAGCATAGTGAGAGCAGGGTGGGCAGCAGCTGAGGAGCACAAACCTTGCTCTTACTTGATTTTATATTCTTCACACTTAGCCCAGTGTCTCGGGCACAAGTAGGTGCTCAAAAGAATCACACTGAATTGAGCTTTCACAAGCAAATTTAAAATCCTATCACAAGTGCCTCAGTGGTGATTACGGAACAGTAAGGAAATTGTTAAAAAGTTAGTAAGGACACTGGCTATTTTCGAACATACTCTTTAGGCAATAGAAAAAAATAATGCAATATTTTCAGATATGTGCAATAATTCTTTTAAGGAAGTAATCAGGCCTATTTTGGCTTGGCTTAAAGTCTTATGTTAGCAGTTGGTAAATATTTAAATATCCAGTGTAACTTATTACAGCAGAAATTTTGCTGCAGAAATACCAGTTCTTAACCACACTGACTCTCAAAATGCAGCTCAATAGATTTGTTTGATTACTGACATCACAGTTCCCGACTCCCTTCCCTACTCTCACCACCTCTCTCTATTAGCTCTTTCTCCTTCACCTACGAGCCTCTATCTCATCTAAGGGAGGGCTGTCAATCTATCCTGAAATCAGCCTCTCACCTCTAGAGAAATTAGATTATCTTTGTTTCTTCTTGACCTTAACCCTAACTCTTCTATCTAAACTTAGATTTTAGGCAGTCCCTATTCTAAATCACAACCAGGTTAACCTAACTTTATAAATGTTAGTCATCAATCACAAACTGATGCCAAGTTTGATGATTAAAATGGAAAACATTCTTATAAGGGAGGATTAAAATTAAGGTTCTTGAATAAGAAGTTTATCAAAACTTCAATCAATGAAATTCTGTTCAGATGTCAGCTAAATACAAAACTGGAATGCCTTAACAAGATATTGTTGTAATCATTCCATTAAAAAAAAACAACAGATTAGGCGACCTTGTGTTCTCATCAATATCAAAATAATGGATCATTGGAAACAGGCATAGTTTCAAGAACAGGATGTAGTTTGTTTATTTATAGTTAAATGATTTTCTCACAATTCAGTGTTTTAATGTCCAGTGTACTTTAACATACTTAAGTCTTTATATCTGTAGGATCCACATGACTGGGTCATTAAAAGGCCAACTGCCTTCATTAATATTTCCACAAACAATGTTTTTCTGTTTCCATTATTAGTTTAGTTTTAGAAGGAAAAAAAATAAGTAACTTCTTGAAAGAATTCAGGTACCTTCTTCCTTGTTTCCTAATTTTATACACTGCTAAATAAAGTGAGGAGAGATCCAGAGCAGTTATCTTACCTTTGAATATAAGCATAGAAAAATTGAAGCATGCAGACTTCCAAAGAAAGATGTTTCTATAAACAAAAGAAAGCGATTTTATAGTGAAGAAAAATGCTTTTTCTTTTCCATAGTTATAACTACTCTGTATTTTACCAGTTTTAAATTAAAAAAAAATAAAAGCAAACAAAATCAAACACTAGGTTGTCATCCAAATCATGCAGCTCTCTTCCACATAGTAGGCAAAACACAAAAGCTATTTAAAAAGCTGAAAGTGGACAGAAAGAATCAAAAGATTCTCAATTCCCACCCACCGCCATATACAAAGCACACCCCAGTCATTATTTTTAAATGATCCATTGACTTTATAAGAATCAACACTATTTTAATTTTAATCAGCCTATGCTTGGCCAGGCTATCAGAATTAGGTTGACTTTTTTTTTTAATAAAATGGAATTTAAATCTATTTTATCACAAGTTTCTGTTAAATTAGGATAGGCAGGTAGGTTCCAAATTTGAACTAACTCCTAACAGCCTAAAATCTATTCTTTATGGTGCTTAACGTAACATATAATAAAAAGAAGGCATCTGCCCTTAAAAATCAATAATAGACAAAAAAATAACACTGATGTCCACTTTCATTTACCCAATTTGATTTGTTACGTTTTGACACTAACTATTCCCTTGAAAATTTCCCCTTGCACCACATGAGGAAAAATCAAATATCTGATGAATGCAGGACCCAGCATAGTGAGAGCAGGGTGGGCAGCAGCTGAGGAGCACAAACCTTGCTCTTACTTGATTTTATATTCTTCACACTTAGCCCAGTGTCTCGGGCACAAGTAGGTGCTCAAAAGAATCACACTGAATTGAGCTTTCACAAGCAAATTTAAAATCCTATCACAAGTGCCTCAGTGGTGATTACGGAACAGTAAGGAAATTGTTAAAAAGTTAGTAAGGACACTGGCTATTTTCGAACATACTCTTTAGGCAATAGAAAAAAATAATGCAATATTTTCAGATATGTGCAATAATTCTTTTAAGGAAGTAATCAGGCCTATTTTGGCTTGGCTTAAAGTCTTATGTTAGCAGTTGGTAAATATTTTTTAAGAAAACTGAACCTCTTAGTGTTGCTGAAATAAGCAGCGGAAAAAGTAGCAAGTTCATAACTTGACCAACTGTAGACTCTCAGGTCTGCCTAGCTATAGAGACAGCGCACTGGGAGTGCACAGGCTTTGCCACTGACTTCTCGGCAGCACAGACTGCACACGGTCGAGAAGTGACACCAACTAGAACTAAAGCTACAGCAAGACGTGAGGAGCCTACACACTCGAGACCCTCATTCCAAAGAGAGAGGAGCAAGGTGCTGTGCAAAAGGCAACAACCGAAGTGAACAGACCCTGGGCTCCGGCTTCTGTGCTCTTCCTCTGCACGACCAGAAAAACCTCACCCAAGACTCTGGCGCCACACTCACTCACTGCCTTAGACGTCCACGCGGAGCGCTACGAGCAGCGAACTGCTCTCCAGTGGCTGCAGGGAGGATCATGCCAGTGGGTCACTGTCGATACCGGTAACTGTTTTTATTAGGGCAGAGTGAGAACACGTGCACTCACTCTGCAATCTATTTAAAAGGATGCCTTGTGCAGAAAATGACTTCCCTACCAGGGTCGCCTTTGAAACACAACTGTGAACAAATCAAAGGACAGCTCCCCTTACCTTGTCCTTGGCTATGGCTGGGGGCTGCTTTAAGACATCCTTCACAGTCTGTATAACAGTCTCGGCTCTCATGACACTGATGGACCGAACCAGTTCTACTAGGAGGAGCTGTTCTTCACTGGCTGCAGGAATAACCTGAGAACACATCACTGCATTCGCTTATGTACGGGTACAGGTAAATCTTTCAAGAGAGATCACAGAATTAAGAGAATATTTTATGGCCTCTTTTAATATGGAGGCCCTTTCATGCCCCTTGATGACTTTGGGTAAATTTCATTTTTTATCAATATAACACAGGTACATTGTTTCAAAAAGACAAACGGGACAAGGTATTCTTCAAGAAAAAATAGCAGTGTGCTTGCACTTACACCCCAAAGGACCAGGCTCAACTCTTGGCTCTTTCCTGCCATTTCTGAGTAATATTCGTGGTTGTTATTTTTCCTATCTCAGAATATTTTCTTCAATTTTACACATTATCTACTGACATCCTACTTCAGAAGACAAAGTTCTGGTTCTATTACACTCTTCTCCCTATCCTTCCACCATAGTTACACCATAATTTCATTTAAATCTACACCCAGTATTCATACGATTACTTATAGTTATGTTGTATATTATCAGTATACATATCTTCTCTTGTATGACTTTTTGTTTTTCCTAAACTATTTTTCTGTGTGCTAATTTTTAAAATAATCTTCATTTACTGATTCCAACTGAAAAATCTTAACAAGTGTACATTAATAACATAATCTGCTTCAAAGAAATATAATTGTTTTATTAAAATATTTATTTTTATTTATTTGGCCATGCCAGGTCTTAGTTGGTGGCATGCAAACTCTTAGATGCAGTATGTGGGATGTAGCTTCCCAACAAGGGATCAAATCTAGGTCCCTGCATTGAGAGTACAGAGTCTTAGCCACAGGACCACATGGAAGTCCCAATATAATTGTTTTTACTTTAATAGTTTTTAAGGATCTTCATAAAGAAACACTGAATATGATGAACTACGTCTGTGTACTTTCATTCATTTCAGAGTGGTTTGTGATATGAAGAATTATTTATGCATATTTTGTTTCCCCAGTATTCAATACAATCATGATGAAAAAAAACGGATATATAATTATATATCAACCAGAAGATGAAATAAATGCATATATATCAATGTAAAGTATTATAGTGCCCTATTCACAATGTTTTATGTGTTTAAAAATATGATAGTATATACAAGAAAACATAGTTTTTCTTATGCAGTATGACTTCAGTTGGATTTTTCTATCTTTATGAAAAAATCTTCCTTAATTGTCACAACACATTTAATAGAAGTGTGTGCATATACACGAGTGCATTTGTGTGTCTACACTGGTTTTGTTTGCTTGGCCTTCTCTATCTTAAGTTTATCCCCAAAGAATCGAACAAGTGTAAATCTCCTCTAATTACATGCTCAAAAACATCAGATCAGATAACTAACCTACCTGTTCCCCTTTCTGCTTTTTCTTGAGATATCTCTGATCGATGTCTTTCTGTTCTACTCTGGTTTGGTACTCTCTAGGCTTGCTATATAGTATCATCTTGATATTTCTCCTGTGACCATCAGTCTTTCTTTTTTTCTGTGTTGGAACTGTTTCTTGGATCCCGTGCTGCTTTCTTTCTTGTTTTATTCCTCCTCTGCTGGGGATACATCTTACAGTATTGTGAGAAAGGGTGAATCAACTGCAATTTTTTTTTGAGGCACTTCAAAGTCAAAACTCACCTGAGGGACACTTTGGCTGGGTAAAGTACTATAGATTGAAACTAACTTTCCGATCGTAAGTTCTAGTGTTGCTAAAGATAAGTCATATCATCATCCATCGAATATGACTAGTATTGTCTCTTTGGAAGGTTATCAGACCTTCTTTTCATCTCTGGTGATCTGACTGTACTTGCTGATCTTTATATAGACAGATCTCTTTTCACAGTGCCTATAAAAACTCATTTCCTTTACTTCTGGGGAATTTCCTTGTACTGTTTCTTAGATACTATTTAGATACTTAGATACTGTTTCTCCCCTCATTTTTTCTATTTCTTCTTTCTTCAAAAAGATACTGTACCTCCAGTATCATTTCCCTAATTTAAAAATCTCCTTTCCTCTATTTTCCACAACTCTAAATTCACATTCTCTATCTGATATTTACCTACTTTCACTTCTCTTATACTGATTTTGTTTTGCTTCTGCTAAAAAATTTGGACATTTAAGACAATTTGCCATTTTTGCAATCAGTCAGTTCAGTTGCTCAGTCGTGTCCAACTCTTTGCAACCCCATGAATCGCAGCATGCCAGGTCTCCCTGTCCATCACCAACACCCAGAGTTCAATCGGACTCACATCCATCGAGTCCGTGATGCCATCCAGCCATCTCATCCTCGGTCGTCCCCTTCTCCTCCTGCCCTCAATCCCTCCCAGCATCACAGTCTTTTCCAATGAGTCAACTCTTTGCATGAGGTGGCCAGAGTACTGAAGTTTCAGCTTCAGCATCATTCCTTCCAAAGAAATCCCAGGGCTAATCTCCTTCAGAATGGACTGGTTGGATCTCCTTGCAGTGCAAGGGACTCTCAAGAGTCTTCTCCAACACCACAGTTCAAAAGGATCAATTCTTCAGCGCTCAGACTTCTTCACGGTCCAACTCTCACATCCATACATGACCACAGGAAAAACCATAGCCTTGACTAGACAGACCTTTGTTGGTGAAGTAATGTCTCTGCTTTTCAACATGCTATCTAGGTTGTTCATAACTCTTTCTTCCAAGGAGTAAGCGTCTTTTAATTTCATGGCTGCAGTCACCATCTGCAGTGATGTTGGAGCCCAAAATAATCTATTTCATGGATGCAATGTAATTTTACCTGTTGAAATTCACATTTTCTTCTGTTACCTGCACTGTTACTTTTGACTTTCTCTATCTTCTTGTTTTGGTCTTTATCTAATTTTCAGAGGCTTTCTTCCTGTGACTGGTATTCCTTGGCTCTCTATTTTCCAGGTAGCTCAGCTGGTAAAGAATTCACTTGCAATGCAGGAGACCTTGGTTTAATTTCTGGGTCCGGAAGATCCCCTGGAGAAGGGATAGGCTACCTACACCAGTATTCCTGATTGCAAACTTCCATGGACAGAGGAGTCTGGCAAGCTACAGTCCATGGGGTTGCAGAGTTGGACATGACTAAGCACAGCACAGCAATAATAAAAACTATATGCAAATATATTTACAGAGTCCTTATTAAGTGCCACGTATTGGTAAGTACCATATATATATGCATACTCTTCCTCCCTCCCTTGCCCCTTTCCATCTACCCTCCCTCCCTCCGGTTCGGATTCTCACAATCCCATAAAACAGTAACGCTGCCCTGAGGACGCTGTATAGCTAGTGAGTGGAGAAGTCAATATTTGAACCCCAGGCACCTGATTTCAAAGTATGAGGTCTTAACAACTATATTACTACTGCCTTTCAAAAGAAATTAATAGGTGATGGGAAGCCAAGCATTTAGGTGCAAGACTGCTGGATAGGTGGCCCTTCCAGGGTAGTGCCAGCAGCCTAGTTTTGGAGTCCTTTTTTGTCGTTGTTGTCGTTAGGAGACACAAAAATTTAAGTAGCTTAGGTCTTTTTTCTTGGTCAGGCCATTTTCCTAGAGAGGAATCCTAAAAACTCCTACCTGAGGAACATAATGGCTTCCTGCCACCTTGCTGGGGTGAGGCTGACTCCATTTTTCAGAATGTAGACTTTTCCTGACTGCTGTTTGCAGCATGATGTCTAATTCCTACCTGTGAACCTTGTACTTGGATGCAGTCTCAAAAATGACAGAATGATCTCTTTTCACTTCCAAGGTAAATCATTCAATATCACAGTAATTCAAGTCTATGCCCCAAGCACTAATGCTGAAGAAGCTGAAATTGAACAGTTGTGTGAAGATCTACAAGACTTTCTGGAACTAACACCCAAAAATGATGTCCTTTTCATCATAGGGGACTGGAATGCAAAAGTAAGAAGTCAAGAAATACCTGGAATCACAGACAAATTTGGCCTTGGAGTATAGAATGAAGCAGGGTAAAGGCTAACAGAGGTCTGTCAAGAGAACATACTGGTCATAGCAAACACCCTCTTCCAACAACACAAGAGAAGATTCTACACATGGACATCACCAGATGGTCAACACCGAAATCAGATTGATTATGTTCTTTGAGGCCAAAGACGGAGCAGCTCTATACAGTCAGCAAAAACAAGACCAGGAGCTGACTATGGCTCAGAAGAACTCCTTATTGCCAAATTCAGACTTAAATTGAAGAAAGTAGGGAAAACCACCAGATCATTTAGGTATGACCTAAATCAAATTCCTTATGATTATACAGTGGAAGTGACAAATAGACTCAAGAGATTAGATCTGATAGACAGAGTGCCTGAAGAACTACGGACGGAGGTTTGTGACACTGTATAGGAGGCAGTGATCAAGACCATCCCCAAGAAAACGAAATGCAAAAAGGCATAAGGGTTGTCTGAGGGGGCCTTACAAATAGCTGAGAAAAGAAAAGAAGTTAAAGGAAAGATATACCCATATGAATGCAGAGTTCCAAAGAATAGCACAGAGAGAGAAGAAAGTCTTCCTCAGTGATCAGTGCAAAGAAATAGAGGAAAACAACAGAATGGGCAAGACTAGAGATCTCTTCAAGAAAATTAGAGATACCAAGGGAACATTTCACGCAAAGATGGGCTCAATAAAGGACGGAAATGGTATGGACGTAACAGAAGCAGAAGACATTAAGAAGAAGTGGCAAGAATACACAAAAGAACTATACAAGAAAGATCTTCACAACCCAGATAATCACGATGGTGTGATCACTCACCTAGAACTAGACATTCTGTAATGTGAAGTCAAGTGGGCCTTAGGAAACATCACTACAAACAAAGCTAGTGGAGGTGACAGAATTCCAGTGGAGCTATTTCAAATCCTAAAAGATGATGCTGTGAAAGTGCTGCACTCAATATGCCAGCAAATTTGGAAAACTCAGCAGTGGCCACAGGACTGGAAAAGGTCAGTTTTCATTCCAATCTCAAAGAAAGGCAAAGCCAAAAAATGTTTAAACTACCACATAATTGCACTCATCTCACTAGCAAAGTAATGCTCAAAATTCTCCAACCCAGGCTTCAACAGTACGTGAACCATGAATTTCCAGATGTTCAAGCTGGATTTAGAAAAGGTAGAGGAAACAGAGATCAAATCACCAATATCTGCTGGATCATCAAAAAGCAAGAGAATTCCAGAAAAATACCTACTTCTGCTTTATTGACTATGCCAAAGCCTTTGACTGTGTGATCACGAGAAACTGTGGAAAATTCTTCAAGAGACTGGAATACCAGACCACCTGACCTGCCTCCTGAGAAATTTGTATGTAGGTCAAGCAGCAACAGTTAGAACTGGACATGGAACAACAGACTGGTTCCAAATTGGGAAAGGAGTATTTCAAGGCTGTATATTGTCACCTGGCTCATTTAACTTTTTGCAGAGTACATTATGCAAATTGCTAGGCTGGATCAAGCACAAGCTGGAATCAAGATTGCCTGGAGAAATATCAATAACCTCAGATACTCAGAAGACACCATCCTTATGGCAGAAGGTGAAGAACTAAAGAACCTCTTGATGAAAGTGAAAGAGGAGAGTGAAAAAGTTGGCTTAAAACCCAACATTCAGAAAAATAAGATCGTGTCATCTGATCCCAACACTTCATGGCAAATAGGTGGGGAAACAATGGAAACAGTGGCAGACTTTATTCTTTTGGTCTCCAAAATCACCTCAGATGATGACTGCAGCCATGAAATTAAAAGACGCTTGCCTTGCTCCTTGGAAGAAAATCTATGATCAACCTAGACAGAATATAAAAAAGTAGAGACATCATTTTGCCAACAAAGGTCCGTCTAGGCCAAGCTATGGTTTTTCCAGTAGTCATGTATGGATGTGAGAGTTGGACTATAAAGAAAGCTGACTGCCAATTAGAATTGATGCTTTTGAACTGTGGTGTTGGAGAAGACTCTTGAGAGTCCCTTAGACTGCAAGGAGATCCAACCAGTCCATCCTAAAGGAAATCACTCCTGAATATTCATTGGAAGGACTGATATTGAAGCTGAAACTCCAATACTTTGGCCACCTGATGTGAAGAACTGACTCACTGCAAAAGACTCTGATGCTGGGAAAGGTTGAAGGTGGGAGAAGAAGGAGACGACAGAGGATGAGATGGTTGGATAGCATCACCGACTCGATGGATATGAATTTGAGTAAGCTCTGGGAGTTGGTGATGGGAGTCTGGCATGCTGCAGTCCATGGGGTCTCAGAGTCGAACTGACTGAGCGAATGGACTGAACTGTGAACCTTGTGCCCTTGGATCAAGAGTCTCTTTTCATAAGCTCTTCACAAAGTAAACCTGACTCCAGTGCCCTGCTGGAGCAGGGCAAGAGAAGTGGGCGGCTGCTTGGGTTGGCAAAAGGGAGCTATAAGCTTTCAGTCCTATAGGCTGTAAGCAGTCAGCCCTCCAGATTTCAGCCCCATCCCAACTCTTTGCCTTTAGCAGTGCCTGATACTTCTACTTCCAGACTATCTATAGATTTACATCAGTAACTGATCCTTTGCTAGCAACAAATCAGTGGAGCAGAGAAAACTCATCTTGATATCCACATAAGTTGTAACTCAGACATGTGTTTTTTGTCGTGCGAAACTTTTTGACACTTGTGGTCATATGACATTTATGACCATACTTATGTGGTCACCCCACACTTATGTGGTCACCCCTCCCAAGTTTCTATCATTTAAAATTTTTTCACTCTCATTTTTGGTAAGAGGGAAGATAAAAATGCATGTGTTCAATATGCGATGTTAAACCACATGTGCTTAACTAACTTTAAATAATCCAATATCTCAATTCTGTCCAACGTAATATCTACTACTGAATCTTTACATGCAAAATGTCATATAAATGGAATGTTTATTTTTTATTACTTAAAATGTGTCAGCATACATGTACTACGAAATCAACACAAAAATAAGACTAGACACCTTCACCTAGACGAATCACATGTTATAGGAATAAATTATTTAACAGCCTTAGTATCCTAGTGAGTCAGTATGTATATCCAATACAGAATAGTTTTTTGAGCTTTCAAACTCACAAAGTAACAAAATTTCCACATATATAATCTAAAGACATTTAAGCAGTCACATTGTATCAAAAAGCTAATCAAGATGAAAATTTCTCTCTATACTCTTGCTATGCACTTTAAATGACTATCATTTAAAAAACACACTGTATCTGATTCCCATTTCTATACAGCTACAGTTTTAATATCATATGAATTTCTTTTTTCACATAAAGGTATCTTTTATAGTTAAGAAATTTAAGCAATATATTATTATCTAAACTGGAAGACACACTTACTTTTCTGTGACCCACCCCATCCCAGCCCCTAATCCCATTGCAACTAACGGAAAATTGACACTCAGCATGTACTCACCATATGTTTACCAAGTGAAAAAATAAACACGTACCTTGGTCCTGGCGGGAGATTTGTTCTGTCTTCTCTCATTCCATACAAAGGCAATGGCAGCCATAAAGTGGACACCATGATTCATTGAAATGGGCCCCAATAATTCTAGGATCTGCTGCCTCAAGTTCTAAAAATATTTGAGCAAATTACAAGTACATTAAAAATTAAGAAAGCATTAATAACTGGACTGTACTTTTAGTTTTTCTTGGAAGAATATATAGAACTTGTTTGTTTTACCACCTAAATCAGGACAGTGAAGTGAAATGAAAGTCGCTTAGTCATGTCCGACTCTGCGACCCCATGGACTATACAGCCCATGCAATTCTCCAGAATACTGGAGTGGTTAGCCGTTCCCTCCTCCAGGGGATCTTCCCAACCCAGGGATCGAACCCAGGTCTCCCGCATTGCAGGTGGTCTTTACCAGCTGAGCTACCAGGGAAGCTCAAGAATACTGGAGTGGTAGATAATGGTATCTGTGGTAAATAATGGTGGAGCAAAGTTTAATAAAGTTAAGGGATGCAACCATGGTCATTTTAATTCAAAAGGAAAACAAATAACCTGTAACAGTTTAATCCAAGTATTAAAATAAAACATCATTTTATTTAAATTTTCTATTGATTTCTAGCCTTCCTCCACAGCACCAGGTTTCTCCCATGCTTCCTAAGTCTAGGAAGTCAGATCTGGAGTAAGATCAGGTAATTGAGGGATATCAATTTGATGACTGGCCATAGCAAAACACTTCAACATTCACATAATTTCCCTCTAAATATAAAGAAGAAACTTTGGGAAATATCTGAAAGTATAAGATGAAAAATAATTTTTGAATCAACCATTAACTTCATCATCCTGGGATAATCACTATTAGCTCATGAATTTTCTTTATTCCTTTTTCTGCAGATTATTTTTTAACATAATTAGAGACACAATATTTGTTCAATTATGTAAAATTCCTGTTTTACTAAACTTTTTAAGCACTTTACATAGACTAAATTCTTCAAAACCATGATAATTAGTGGGGACATAATGTAACACTGAGTAAATAATTTACTTAACAATTCCCTTATTGTTCAGGATCTCTTTTTTCTTGCCATTAAATAAGGCTATGGTGGTGGTGGCTTAGTCGTTAAGTCGTGTCTGACTCTTGTGACCCCGTGGAGTGTAGCCTGCCAGGCTCCTCCGTCCATGGGATTCTCCAGGCAAGAATACTGGAGTGGGTTGCCATTTCCTTCTCCAGGAGATCTTCCCAACATAGGAACTGAACTTGGGCCTCCTGCATTGCATGCAGATTCTTCACTGACTGAGCTAGAGGGAAGCCCATAACATTTGTTATAAATAAGGCTGTAATAAATATTATACATATTAACATAATTTTGATTACTTTAGAATTCATTACTAAAGAAGATTACGAGGTCAAAAACTATGTAATTTAAAGTTCTCTGTACATATTGCTAAACTATTTTCCAGGAGAGATTTGCATATTAAAATGTCAGCCTGAAATGTTCTAAAAAAGGAATAAAGTTATAACATGTATGACTGAACCTCAAAAATATTATGTCACATGAAAGAAGTCAGAGACAAAAGATCAAATAATGTATAATTTCTTTTTTACAGGAAATGGCCTGAAAAAGCAAATCGAGATACAGAGAAAGCAGATTAAGGGTGGATGGTAGCAAGGGATGGGAACCAAGTGCGGGCAGATGGGCATGAAGAATCTTTTTGTGGTGATGGCTACGTTGAAATATTAGACTGTGGTGAGAGTACTAGAGCGCTTTAAATTTACTCAAAAAAAAAAAAGTGTTATATATGCTTAAAAAGTGTGATTTTTTTAAATGTCATTTCAAGAAAATAGTTAAAATTACTTGATAACTAATTACACAATCCACACAGAGCATCATAAATACTACTCAAATTATTCACAAATTTGGAACATAATCTCTAGGAGAGTTGCCAAGTAGACTGGAGCTCCACGGGTGAAGGGCGACTCATCTAACCTTTGTGGCTCCGAGGTTAATGGTGGTAACAGAGGCAGACGCAGCAGTGGCCATTTTCTCTGAAGAATCAGCCTGATGCAGCACGCTCCAAAGCAGAGCCACTGAGGACATGATCATGTGAAGGATCGAGAGGATTCCACTGCGGGCTTCAAACAGGTGTTTGTGATCTACATTGACCAAAAGCTATCAAAATCAGGGGAAAAAGAAACATGTCATTTACTGAGATTTACAACTGGGGACCTATTAGGCCTCACAGGCTTTAAAAACCAATCAAATATTTGCGCAGTCTCACTTGGTGATATTGTGTAGTAGGATCCAACAAACAGTAGTGGATAATGGCTGTGATCCCTTCCAAAAGGGTAAGAATCATATCTGGTGGGATAATTGACGCCATCCACAGAGGCCTGAAAGAAAATGTATCCATGTGAACACAACCTTGTGAACAGGAAGTTCCTGTTTCATCAATAATGAATGTCCAGCACGTGCTAAGCACACAGTAAGAGCTCAATAAATATTATATAAATAAATGACTAAATAAATAAATTAGGAGCTTTTGTATCCTCATCTAATAAAATAACTGTGACACATTAAATGTACTAAAGTTCTTTGGGGATAACAAATTCTAAACAAAATAAATAAATACAGCCAGCAAATCTCTGGCAACCATGTAATGGCAGGCATATCAGTATTAAAGGATACAGCCAGTTTTCTTATATCTAGTACCTGAGCTCACACAGGAGATAAACCAGACACTAGTCTATTAAACACCTGGATAAATTTTGACAGATTAATTTTGAATATGGCCTAGGGATACAGATAAAATTCGATACCAGACAATGAAAATTCAAAACAAGAAATAAAATCAGATGGGAAAAGAATTATTCATAATTTTCAATTAATTTTACTGTGACATTAACTTGTACTTTGGAGAAGGCAATGGCACCCCACTCCAGTACTCTTGCCTGGAAAATCCCATGGGCAGGATAGGCTGCAGTCCATGCGGTCGCAAAGAGTCGGATACGACTGAGCGACTTCACTTTCACTTTTCACTTTCATGCATTGGAAAAAGAAATGGCAACCCACTCCAGTGTTCTTGCCTGGAGAATCCCAGGGACGGAGGACCCTCATGGGCTGCCATTTATGGGGCCGCACAGCGTTGGACACGACTGAAGAGACTTAGCAGCAGCAACTTGTGCTTAGATCAATGTATCAGATAAACCAAGGAAACCCTTTGCAAAGCTTTCTGCTACTTTTGCCAGCTCAGTCAAGAGGAGCATAAAAATTAATTTCAGCTCTACGGAGCAAAAAAGTCCTGCTTATCTATTCCTTCTGTTTTCCTTTCTTGATTCTTTTATAAAAAAAAAAAAGTGTTATATATGCTTAAAAAGTGTGATTTTTTTAAATGTCATTTCAAGAAAATAGTTAAAATTACTTGATAACTAATTACACAATCCACACAGAGCATCATAAATACTACTCAAATTATTCACAAATTTGGAACATAATCTCTAGGAGAGTTGCCAAGTAGACTGGAGCTCCACGGGTGAAGGGCGACTCATCTAACCTTTGTGGCTCCGAGGTTAATGGTGGTAACAGAGGCAGACGCAGCAGTGGCCATTTTCTCTGAAGAATCAGCCTGATGCAGCACGCTCCAAAGCAGAGCCACTGAGGACATGATCATGTGAAGGATCGAGAGGATTCCACTGCGGGCTTCAAACAGGTGTTTGTGATCTACATTGACCAAAAGCTATCAAAATCAGGGGAAAAAGAAACATGTCATTTACTGAGATTTACAACTGGGGACCTATAAGGCCTCACAGGCTTTAAAAACCAGTCAAATATTTGCGCAGTCTCACTTGGTGATATTGTGTAGTAGGATCCAACAAACAGTAGTGGATAATGGCTGTGATCCCTTCCAAAAGGGTAAGAATCATATCTGGTGGGATAATTGACGCCATCCACAGAGGCCTGAAAGAAAATGTATCCATGTGAACACAACCTCTGTGAACAGGAAGTTCCTGTTTCATCAATAATGAATGTCCAGCACGTGCTAAGCACACAGTAAGAGCTCAATAAATATTATATAAATAAATGACTAAATAAATAAATTAGGAGCTTTTGTATCCTCATCTAATAAAATAACTGTGACACATTAAATGTACTAAAGTTCTTTGGGGATAACAAATTCTAAACAAAATAAATAAATACAGCCAGCAAATCTCTGGCAACCATGTAATGGCAGGCATATCAGTATTAAAGGATACAGCCAGTTTTCTTATATCTAGTACCTGAGCTCACACAGGAGATAAACCAGACACTAGTCTATTAAACACCTGGATAAATTTTGACAGATTAATTTTGAATATGGCCTAGGGATACAGATAAAATTCGATACCAGACAATGAAAATTCAAAACAAGAAATAAAATCAGATGGGAAAAGAATTATTCATAATTTTCAATTAATTTTACTGTGACATTAACTTGTACTTTGGAGAAGGCAATGGCACCCCACTCCAGTACTCTTGCCTGGAAAATCCCATGGGCAGGATAGGCTGCAGTCCATGCGGTCGCAAAGAGTCGGATACGACTGAGCGACTTCACTTTCACTTTTCACTTTCATGCATTGGAAAAAGAAATGGCAACCCACTCCAGTGTTCTTGCCTGGAGAATCCCAGGGACGGAGGACCCTCATGGGCTGCCATTTATGGGGCCGCACAGCGTTGGACACGACTGAAGAGACTTAGCAGCAGCAACTTGTGCTTAGATCAATGTATCAGATAAACCAAGGAAACCCTTTGCAAAGCTTTCTGCTACTTTTGCCAGCTCAGTCAAGAGGAGCATAAAAATTAATTTCAGCTCTACGGAGCAAAAAAGTCCTGCTTATCTATTCCTTCTGTTTTCCTTTCTTGATTCTTTTATGGATACTCTTCCTCAATTTTCTTTTTTATGAAAATAACATACTATGTGTAACCTAACAATAATCTCTAATTTATTTACTCAAATTGCAACTGACTTTCTAGATGATGAAGTGGTCATACATGTAAAAAATGCCAATAATGATAAAATTAAAAATCAATTCTTACCTACTTTCAGATAATCCTGTTTCATATTTGTACTGCTGAATCAGATTATCTAAATTTCTACAAAGCTGTAGTGTCACAGAGACAACCACCCTCTGGAGAACTTTTCCCATGTACGGCAGAGTAGATGTGATTAAACCAATCCACTGCGGGTGCATCTTACAGGCACAGTGCTGATGTAAGGCTCGTATCACCGCACAGAGGAACATGCCTTGAGATGTGATCGGCTGGGCATGCAAATACTGGAGAGAAGTCATGGGCTGATGGGGACTGATGTGCTCCAGATCAGACACCACAAAATCAAAGCCTGTTTCATTCTCTTCAGGGACAGTCATTACCCTGTGTTCGAGAACAATGAGCCTCTGAAGCACTTTGAGAAGCTGTGACTGGAGGGTGCTGCCATTGTCAAATTCGTCTTCGGAGAAATTGATCAGGCTGTCCTCTGAGAAACCTTCTTCCACAGCAATCATGTTCTTTCCTGCCATCTTCTCACTGTGCCATTTCTGTGCACTGAAGATAGATGACAGCAAACAGTGAAGAATCACTTTCTGAACTTTGCACTTAGATAACATATCAGAGATAAAACTAGGGAACCCTTTGGCTGAGCTTTCTATGACTTTTGCCAGCTCGGTGAAGAGGAGTGTCAAAATTTCGATGCTCATCATCTGCATGTTTCGATTGCCTATTAAATCTTGTGCTGAAACCTTGACATGAGTCGGGTAGTGGCTACGCATATAATACAAACAGAGAGAAATAAGGATTTCTATGTACATAGAACTCCGGAAGTTATGATTTGAGTCCACTGGAATGTGACTATAAAAATCTTTTCCCATAACAGAAATCCGGTGTCTGGCCAAAAGATTCTGAAGCAGAGACAACTGAGGAGTGTATGCGTTATTTACACTAGTGGTTGAAATGGCATTCACAAAAGCAGTGGGGTTAGTTTTCAAGATGGCCTTGATGGCAGAAAAAGCATACAGAGTCCTGGACGAATCGTACAGCTGCAGATACAAAAGCACGTGTTGGTAGAGAGGATGGATGTTGAAACTGGGAGATTTGCGTGACCCTGGAGAACCCATGTCACTCTCAATTTCAGAAATTTCTCCCTCGCCACAGCTGTACCAGTTCTCTAAGTCCAGCCCGTCGCTGAAGAAAACACTGGTCAGCTTGGGTTTTTCGTTTGAGGTTTTCTTCTTGTCATCGTCCTTTTTTCTGGCAAGTTTTACTTTCGGTTTTGCTCCCGGTTGTTTACCGGACTCCTTAACAATTGTTTCTTGCTCGGAGACTTTTTCTGGTAACTTTTCTTTGAAGCTGAACTGAATGCTACTGTGACTTCTCTGTCGACATCTGGTTTCTGTAGAAGCAACAGAAGAGTCGTGGAAAGTCTGTGCGGCTCCTGAAATACAAGGCGAGGAGCTGTTTCTGGAAATCCCATTCGGCACACACTCACAGCCTCCTTCTGCAGACACAGACAGGAACGGAGAACTGCCGTCACTCAGCAAAGCACTCTGGCTCTGCTGAGCAGGCTGACCTTCACTGCCAGCCACCTCCTCGCTTGGGTCCACATCGCTGTCCTTTGCGGGCAGCCCTTCAATTTCTGACTGCGATGTCACTGATGCAGATTCCGCTTCGAGGCCACGGACAACTTTACAGATCAGGTCAAAGACCACCTGCTGAACATCATCATCTGGGGAGCCTGCGCTTGGCGCCTGGGAATCGTCTTGCGCGGTCACGCTCTCAGGATCGGCTTCGTAACTCAAGTTGTCCCCAGCAGACGACTGAGAACACCCCGAGTCAGACCTCTGAAGTATTTCTATCTGTTGGTCTGGCAGATCGAAATCAGACACAACCATAGGGATTGTCTCACTGCTGGTACTTAGGAGGGACAGTCTGTCACTTAATGGATTAACAGTAAGGCTGAAGTTCTCCATTTCGTCCATGGTAAGTGTCTTTTCACCATTTCCTTTCGATGCCATGAGTTGTACTTGGCTTACTGGCAAAGAAAGGGAATAAAGAAAAACAATACAAAATACATTAAAAAAACTGAAATGTAAACTGAACAAGATTTTTTAATCATTACTTTCATACTTACTCACATTTTTCTATTAAAATGTTTATTAATATGTTAGACCTTTTAAGTTAGAAAATTATGTAGATGATTATTAATTAGAATTTAATAAAGACAACTCAACATTAGAAGGGCTATTATTCAACTGAATTAAACAAAACAGCACATTTAACAGAGAGAAAACATAAAACGTTGCCCTTATCCCCAAATACAGCATTCTTTTAAAATAGCTCAGTATATAGTTAATATATAAATACATAATCTCCTTGATTTTAACAAAATTCAACAAGTATTTATAAATTATCTAGTTTGAGTAAGGCCCTAAATGAGGAGAAGAGCGTGAAAAAAGGAAAACACATCACTCTTTACTCTGAGAGGTTTTAAAACGAGTCAGGGATCACAAATACCAATTTCTGTGCTTTTATGGGAGCATTTCTTCAGAGAGGGTGGAAGGCTTAGTTCCATGCATGAAGTGCAAAATCAGAAGCTTCAAATTCAGGGAAAGCACCATGACCCCACAGATGAGGTCTGAGGATGATCTCAGAGAGGTGAGAATTCAGCAGACAGGCAGGAACTGCTGCAGGCAAAGTGTTAATGCAAAGAAGTGCTGGCGGATAAGCAGAGCAGAGTCTGTTCTTAAGAGGTCAGGGGAAGCTGCGGAAAGGAAGCTAGAGAAAGGAACCATGGCTCTGCAGAAACACACTCAGCATGAAGCAGGAGCACAGTTCCGTGCTAACTTCACCTACCAGCTGTGAGACTCAGAAAACCACAGCCTCATCGGCAACATGACCTTTTCATTACTGACCTTACAGGATTATTTTACATGAGAGATAAATGAAATTGATTCTTTTGTCAGTAACGTACAATAATCTAAGGGGCCATTACTGGTGTATTATAAAGGTTATCATTTGACAATCTGTGAATGTCTATTAATTTCTATTATTAGTAATAGTATTCTATTAATAGTAATACCAAATGTTTATCAAATATTAATCACAACAGTGAACATTTATCAAATACTTATATGCCAGTCACTGCACAAGCATGTCACTAATATGACCGCACCTAATGCTCGCCATCAAGTTTCGAGAGCTGGGTATAGTCATCCTCATTTTACAGATGAGGGAAATGACACCTCAAATAGAGATGTGCACTGACAGCTTACTATAGATTCCCCGCGGAGCATCTACAGAACCCTGCAGGACCAGGACTGTAGAGTCTACAGGTTATTTGCTAATACTGAAGAATGCTCCTGACCGGAGCTATGCTAACGCCTCCCCTGAAACAGTCAGCTGATAGCAGAGATCCAAGCCCTCTAAGATGGTGAGTGACAAGGTGCAAACTGACGCATGCAAGCAGCGCTACTGCATGCAGAGGGGAAGAAAACCAGCCCCTGGAGAAAGTCTCACGTTCGGTTCTCTTGACAATCACTGTTGTGTGTTCGCCTCTCTCTTTATTTATTAATTTAACCCTAAATAAAGTTGTTCTACTTCCATGTGATATTCACCATTATTGCAGGAAAAGTTCTGCATGAAATGCTTGTCACTCTCTTCTCCAGGAAAACAGGGAGCCTTATTCCAGTAACGTTCTGCTTGCACTCGCTGCACTGAAACCCTCTGAGTTTTGGGATGCAGTAAGAGCAATAGCAGCGGTTCCAAAACCCTCGCGATATCATGTCTTTGCAGAACTTGGTTCAGCCAGGCTTGTCCCACAGAGCTGGTGGAACCATCGAGACTGTTAAGGCTATCTAGCATGATGAACAGTGACCTACAATAAACACCAGTAATTAAAACAAAGAATTCGTCCATGGTAAGTGTCTTTTCACCATTTCCTTTCGATGCCATGAGTTGTACTTGGCTTACTGGCAAAGAAAGGGAATAAAGAAAAACAATACAAAATACATTAAAAAAACTGAAATGTAAACTGAACAAGATTTTTTAATCATTACTTTCATTACTTACTCACATTTTTCTATTAAAATGTTTATTAATATGTTAGACCTTTTAAGTTAGAAAATTATGTAGATGATTATTAATTAGAATTTAATAAAGACAACTCAACATTAGAAGGGCTATTATTCAACTGAATTAAACAAAACAGCACATTTAACAGAGAGAAAACATAAAACGTTGCCCTTATCCCCAAATACAGCATTCTTTTAAAATAGCTCAGTATATAGTTAATATATAAATACATAATCTCCTTGATTTTAACAAAATTCAACAAGTATTTATAAATTATCTAGTTTGAGTAAGGCCCTAAATGAGGAGAAGAGCGTGAAAAAAGGAAAACACATCACTCTTTACTCTGAGAGGTTTTAAAACGAGTCAGGGATCACAAATACCAATTTCTGTGCTTTTATGGGAGCATTTCTTCAGAGAGGGTGGAAGGCTTAGTTCCATGCACGAAGTGCAAAATCAGAAGCTTCAAATTCAGGGAAAGCACCATGACCCCACAGATGAGGTCTGAGGATGATCTCAGAGAGGTGAGAATTCAGCAGACAGGCAGGAACTGCTGCAGGCAAAGTGTTAATGCAAAGAAGTGCTGGCGGATAAGCAGAGCAGAGTCTGTTCTTAAGAGGTCAGGGGAAGCTGCGGAAAGGAAGCTAGAGAAAGGAACCATGGCTCTGCAGAAACACACTCAGCATGAAGCAGGAGCACAGTTCCGTGCTAACTTCACCTACCAGCTGTGAGACTCAGAAAACCACAGCCTCATCGGCAACATGACCTTTTCATTACTGACCTTACAGGATTATTTTACATGAGAGATAAATGAAATTGATTCTTTTGTCAGTAACGTACAATAATCTAAGGGGCCATTACTGGTGTATTATAAAGGTTATCATTTGACAATCTGTGAATGTCTATTAATTTCTATTATTAGTAATAGTATTCTATTAATAGTAATACCAAATGTTTATCAAATATTAATCACAACAGTGAACATTTATCAAATACTTATATGCCAGTCACTGCACTAAGCATGTCACTAATATGACCGCACCTAATGCTCGCCATCAAGTTTCGAGAGCTGGGTATAGTCATCCTCATTTTACAGATGAGGGAAATGACACCTCAAATAGAGATGTGCACTGACAGCTTACTATAGATTCCCCGCGGAGCATCTACAGAACCCTGCAGGACCAGGACTGTAGAGTCTACAGGTTATTTGCTAATACTGAAGAATGCTCCTGACCGGAGCTATGCTAACGCCTCCCCTGAAACAGTCAGCTGATAGCAGAGATCCAAGCCCTCTAAGATGGTGAGTGACGAGGTGCAAACTGACGCATGCAAGCAGCGCTACTGCATGCAGAGGGGAAGAAAACCAGCCCCTGGAGAAAGTCTCACGTTCGGTTCTCTTGACAATCACTGTTGTGTGTTCGCCTCTCTCTTTATTTATTAATTTAACCCTAAATAAAGTTGTTCTACTTCCATGTGATATTCACCATTATTGCAGGAAAAGTTCTGCATGAAATGCTTGTCACTCTCTTCTCCAGGAAAACAGGGAGCCTTATTCCAGTAACGTTCTGCTTGCACTCGCTGCACTGAAACCCTCTGAGTTTTGGGATGCAGTAAGAGCAATAGCAGCGGTTCCAAAACCCTCGCGATATCATGTCTTTGCAGAACTTGGTTCAGCCAGGCTTGTCCCACAGAGCTGGTGGAACCATCGAGACTGTTAAGGCTATCTAGCATGATGAACAGTGACCTACAATAAACACCAGTAATTAAAACAAAGAACAGAATACTTACTTTAGTTTTAATACTCTAATTTTTTTTTAAATTAACGTTACTCTAAGTTGTATTTCTTACGTCGAATTAACTATTTTAAAGTAATTATATTTCAGAATAACTTCTGACTACAGCATTTTAATAACTTTAATCCCCAGTTTCTGTAGATACAATGAAATAAAGAAAAAGAAAGTGAAGTTACTTAGTCATGTCCGACTCTTTGTGATCCCATGAACTGTAGCCTACCAGGGTCCTCTGTCCGTGGGACTTTCCAGGCAAGAGTACTGGAGTGGGTTGCCATTTCCTTCTCCAGGGCATCTTCCCAACCCAGGGATTGAACCTGGGTCTCCCGCATTGCAGGCACATGCTTTTACCATCTGAGCCACCAAGGAAACCAAGAAGATACAATGAGAAAGGAGAAAATAGTCCTCTCTCTTTTCTCAAACATTTGTATTTTTTAAAATTTCACAAGCATACATTACTTCTATAAGATAAATACTAAAAAACAGAAGAAAAAACGAGAATTGGTCTGTTTTGGCACCATATTACTGTTCATGTCACTAAATATGGAGCCCTCTGCAGGTCAACGCTATTTCCATGTTGCTCTGTGCTCCTTTGCTCTCATTCTCTTTATTAGTTGAAGCCATGTGCTTAATTCAAGCAAACACCTTCTGTGAAAGGTGTGGAGGCATGGTTAGGGATCAGAAAACCAAAGATACATCTGGGCCATCTGCTTTATCTCATGTATGCTGATTTTGGGCAAATCACTTAACTTCACTGTCATGATGAGAACAGGTGGTTACTGAATTACAGGTGGTACTTGTGGAGTGCCCAGTCCCAGGGCCCGGTTTACTAGAGGGGTTCAGTAGCAGACCATTAGAGAATGGCGATGCTGCTTTATACCAGCTGAGATGAGGTCCAGCAGAACACGCATCTGATGCTGAGTGCAGCTTCAAGCACAGTTAGATTTGGGGCCGCCTTGATGAGACTTGCTGGTGAGCCTGCGATGTATGTAAATCTACCTATAAATGGCATCTCCTTGGAGTTCAGTTCAGTTCAGTCGCTCAGTTGTGTCTGACTCTTTGCGACCCCATGAATCGCAGCACGCCAGGCCTCCCTGTCCATCACCATCTCTCGGAGTTCACTCAGACTCACGTCCATCAAGTCCATGATGCCATCCAGCCATCTCATCCTCAGTCGTCCTCTTCTCCTCCTGCCCCCAATCCCTCCTAGCATCAGAGTCTTTTCCAATGAGTCAAGTCTTCGCATGAGGTGACCAAAGCACTGGAGTTTCAGCTTTAGCATCAGTCCTTTCAAAGAAATCCCAGGGCTGATCTCCTTTAGAATGGACTGGTTGGATCTCCTTGCAGTGCAAGGGACTCTCAAGAGTCTTCTCCAACACCACAGTTCAAAAGCATCGATTCTTTGGCGCTCAGCCTTCTTCAACAGTCCAACTCTCACATCCATACATGACCACAGGAAAAACCATAGCCTTGATTAGACAGTCGTCCTCTTCTCCTCCTGCCCCCAATCCCTCCTAGCATCAGAGTCTTTTCCAATGAGTCAAGTCTTCGCATGAGGTGACCAAAGCACTGGAGTTTCAGCTTTAGCATCAGTCCTTTCAAAGAAATCCCAGGGCTGATCTCCTTTAGAATGGACTGGTTGGATCTCCTTGCAGTGCAAGGGACTCTCAAGAGTCTTCTCCAACACCACAGTTCAAAAGCATCGATTCTTTGGCGCTCAGCCTTCTTCAACAGTCCAACTCTCACATCCATACATGACCACAGGAAAAACCATAGCCTTGATTAGACGGACCTTAGTCAGCAAAGTAATGTCTCTGCTTTTGAATATACTATCTAGGTTGGTCAAAACTTTTCTTTCAAGGAGTAAGCCTCTTTTAATTTCATGGCTTCAGTCACCTTCTGCAGTGATTTTGGAGCCAAATAAATAAATAAACAAAGCCTGACACTGTTTCCACTGTTTCCCCATCTATTTCCCATGAAGTGATGGGACTGGATGCCATGATCTTCGTTTTCTGAATGTTAAGCTTTAAGCCAACTTTTTCACTCTCCTCTTTCACTTTCATCAAGAGGCTTTTTAGTTCCTCTTCACTTTCTGCCATAAGGGTGGTGTCATCTGCATATACTACAAATCTTATTTCTGGTGTCTGAGGCATCTGTGTAGTCCGGACAAACAGCAAAACCACTCTAGTGTCAGTATTATAGTTGTAGATTCTAAGTCTGGTTCAGACAAGACTGGGAATAATTGCTAGAGAAACACTTATACCTTCTACTGTTTATATGAAATTTCACTGAATGTAGACTCAAGAAGGCTGCATCTGTTGCTGTACCCCTGACACTTAGAATGGTGCCTAGCAGATAGGAGGAACTTGATGAGGTCACCCGATGAAAGGAAGGGGCACAGGGTGCTCCAGAAATACAAAGGGAAATCAGTTAGATAAATGAAAATGCCATGTCTTTTAATACAGCTTAGATTTAAAAAATAATTTATAAATTCTCTTTATAAAATCTGCAAATTGCTCTCTCTTATTCCTGCCCAATTAGCCACAGCATTCAAGAAAGGAAACATTAAGATATTTTATTATAAAAACTGAATATAAGGGTCACACAATCTTGAGGGCATTAGCCCACCGTGGCCCCTTTTGCCTGGCAAAGCAATAAAAGTTACTCTTTTCTACTTCACGTCCCCTCAAAAACACCTGAATATAAAATGTAACCAACCTGTCGAAAGACCGTGCAAAAGATGAGGACTTATTTATATGGAGGTCCCTTGTTAGATGCCAAAGAACTGCAAACTTTGCATGTGCTTCCATCCTTATTTTCTGAGGACAAATATGGGAGATATTATTGTCCATGAATATACTGAGTGATTTTTAGTGAAAAAAAAAAAAGTTGCTATTTAAGATAGTATTATGTTCAGTGTTCACAGTATTCTAGTACATGCTGAAATAAGCTGTATTTTTATTATGGAAACAGAAATGCACAAAACACTTAAATATATACAGAAATATTAAACCTAAAGGATCATCTCATGCTGCCATAAAAGTTATTATTTAGTTTAGGTGATTAGTTTACTAGATTATTTTATAACAGGGGATGAAAGAACTAATAATGTGCATGTTAATATATCTTGACTACAGAAAACACTTTCCCCTTCATTTTAATATAAGTACACAGTAGTCAAAACTAATTTTATGGCACTATATAATTTGCTTTTGCTCCCACAAATTATATATTCATTTCAAATGAACTTATCATCACTTATAAAACTGATTTATTAGGTTAAAATTTTAAGGACTTAAAAAAACTATTTCTACACAGAAACTATTACATCACTTTTGGGACTATCTGGAAAAAATTATGTGATAACAATGGATAAAATAATTTTTAGAATGATCAATATTTGATATTAGATAATTATGCATTAGTAGAAATTGTATAGTCTTTCTCCAGCATTTGTAGAACCCATCAACTAAAAGATCCCCCGAATCAGACTGCAACTGCCTAAACTGTGACAGGTTAGAGGAACGCCTGCTTCTCCTGTCGGCTTAATGCATGCTTTTCGGTGAAGCTTGCATTTGTACATCAGCCAATACAAACACATTTTAAAAAAGTAAGTGACAACTGATACTTTAATTTTTTCATGGATACACAATATCCTTATTCAGAACTTAGAAATGTGATATAAGTAAACAGGGATATAATTTGTCCTAGATTTATACTTAAAGTAAAACAAACTGTTACATTAAAATACAAGGCTTTATTTAAAAATTTCTGAACAATTCTGAAAGAATGTGTTGAAGGAGAACTAGAAAATAAAAATTTCTCTTGGAATAAACTTTTAATTCTTCTCATTCACTCCATTTGCCACTTCCCTGCTGCCAAATGTTTCATGTACTCAACACAAAGCCTTTTGGAATATAACCTATTCAAACTCACTAGCATTTAGAATTTTTTAAAATGAGGGCAATTCACTTCTAAAAGCTGTTCAATAAAATTTTCTCTTAAAATAAGAGAGCAGAGACAGGAAGATCTCAAACTTCATTGGGTTACCCTGACCAGGTCAGTCAGACTGATCATTACAGCTTCTTTTCAGGCCTGCTCATAACTCAGCCATCTTTAACTGACACTGATGAATCACACTTCATATACACAGGATACAAAATCCTTATTTATTCTCTGTCCATGGAATTCTCCAGGTAAGAATACTGGAGTGGGTAGCCATTCTCTTCTCCAGGGGATCTTCCTGACTGAGGGGTTGAACCCAGGTCTCCTGCACTGCAGGCAGATTCTTTACCATCTGAGCCATCAGGGAAGCCCATAACCTCACATATTAGCATTCTGTAACTTACAAATATCATTTCACACACATTAGTAAATGAATCCACCAGTTTCATAACTGAGACTACTGAATACATCTTTAAACGACCCAAGAACTCAGACCAGCAACAACTTGAATCATCACTCCCCCTCCTGAATCACAAAATAAACCCAGCATTTGATTTGGGTTGCTTGATTTTTCAGATTACTGTCACTTTTTATAAAGAACGTTCCTCAAAGAAGAATAGAATACATTTATTTTAAAGATATGATAATCATTCTGAATGAAGTTATCTTATTCAGACACTAGATGCCACAATTTTCCTAGGGTTTCCTTAATTTGCCTTTCAGTATAATGGGAGCAGGGGGTAGGGTGGGCATGGGACCAGCAGAGAAGAATTTACCTTATCTTTATGTGTTAACTGCTGGCTTATCACATCCTCACAAATGCTGGATGAAGGAACCAAGTTATGTAATTGATAAAACAGTTCCACACTCTTCTGGTGGTGCTGAGGTGTCGCATCTCCCAGCTGGTTCCACAAGGTTAAAGCTACATGCTATTAAAAAGAAACATGTAAAAGTCACAGTGTTATACAAATATAAAGTCTTTCAAGAAATATGTTATTTGCTATATACATAACTTAAGCTTAGGTTCTTGATGGCAAAATATGTATATATAAAACTCTCTTAAGATCTATATCCTTGTTTCAAACTACTAACAATTTATTCAATTTACTTCATGAAATCACTTTCCTAATGTCTAAATAATGCATGGAAATGAGACATGCAAGGTTAAAAAAATTACATTTTAAGAACTAGAAATAAAATCTACTAGGTCTACTCTTCAGGATCATATGAAAGTGAAACCTCTATCTGAAATACGGAAAAGTTCTGTTTTAATGTTTGCCATTAATCTTACACTCTTTCAACGAACAGTTATTGAACCCACACTATTTGCCACATTAGGTACTAGCAATGAAAGGAATTATTTATAATCCAGAAGAGATAATTACAACACAAACAAAAAACAAACCAACTACTGAAGTAGAATAGAGCTAGAATAGATTAACTGTTCCTTCTCTATGAAGACAGGATGAGTATAATCATCAAGCATATTTTCTGGTTTAGTAAGTAAACAAAAGCTGAATACATCATGAACTCCTTGGGCAATTGTACCCGAGCACCGAATAAGATGACTAAACAGTGATCGTACGGACGATCCCTGAAGATATACACTCTAAATGCTGCCACAAAGCTGGGCCTCACCCAGAGTTCTTTGCCTCAGTGAGTGACACAACTGCTCATCCGACCAGGAAGGCAGACAGCTAGGGGCGCTGCTTGCTGCCTTGTCCACCTCTCCTCCCCACGCTCCCTACATCCATCCCAGGACAGTGGCCAAGGGTGCCGGCCATTAGATTGCTAAGGCTCTGACATCTTCCCATTCGGCAAATTACTAATCCTCTCCAGACCCAGGTCACCTAATCTGTGTAACAGAGATGGCAACATTTTGTACATTTAAGAATTACTATGAGGATTAAGATAGTGTATACAGTAGGGGAAAAAAGTGAAAGGGTTAGTCAGTCAGTTATGTCCAACTCTCTGCAATTCTATGTATAGTAGCCTGCCGGGCTCCTCTGTCCATGGAGGTCTCCAGGCAAGGATGCTGGAGTGGGTAGCCACTCCCTTTTCCAGGGGATTTTATCAACCCAGGGATCGAAGCCAGGTCTCCCACATTGTAGACAGGTTCTTTACCATCTGAGCCACCTGGGAAGCCCCTGTGTATACAGTACTTGCCACTTATTAAACACTCAATAAACGTTAGCAATCACTCATTACCCCTGTCTCTTATACACATCTTTTAGAATGATCAATATTTGATATTAGATAATTATGCATTAGTAGAAATTGTATAGTCTTTCTCCAGCATTTGTAGAACCCATCAACTAAAAGATCCCCCGAATCAGACTGCAACTGCCTAAACTGTGACAGGTTAGAGGAATGCCTGCTTCTCCTGTCGGCTTAATGCATGCTTTCCGGTGAAGCTTGCATTTGTACATCAGCCAATACAAACACATTTTAAAAAAGTAAGTGACAACTGATACTTTAATTTTTTCATGGATACACAATATCCTTATTCAGAACTTAGAAATGTGATATAAGTAAACAGGGATATAATTTGTCCTAGATTTATACTTAAAGTAAAACAAACTGTTACATTAAAATACAAGGCTTTATTTAAAAATTTCTGAACAATTCTGAAAGAATGTGTTGAAGGAGAACTAGAAAATAAAAATTTCTCTTGGAATAAACTTTTAATTCTTCTCATTCACTCCATTTGCCACTTCCCTGCTGCCAAATGTTTCATGTACTCAACACAAAGCCTTTTGGAATATAACCTATTCAAACTCACTAGCATTTAGAATTTTTTAAAATGAGGGCAATTCACTTCTAAAAGCTGTTCAATAAAATTTTCTCTTAAAATAAGAGAGCAGAGACAGGAAGATCTCAAACTTCATTGGGTTACCCTGACCAGGTCAGTCAGACTGATCATTACAGCTTCTTTTCAGGCCTGCTCATAACTCAGCCATCTTTAACTGACACTGATGAATCACACTTCATATACACAGGATACAAAATCCTTATTTATTCTCTGTCCATGGAATTCTCCAGGTAAGAATACTGGAGTGGGTAGCCATTCTCTTCTCCAGGGGATCTTCCTGACTGAGGGGTTGAACCCAGGTCTCCTGCACTGCAGGCAGATTCTTTACCATCTGAGCCATCAGGGAAGCCCATAACCTCACATATTAGCATTCTGTAACTTACAAATATCATTTCACACACATTAGTAAATGAATCCACCAGTTTCATAACTGAGACTACTGAATACATCTTTAAACGACCCAAGAACTCAGACCAGCAACAACTTGAATCATCACTCCCCCTCCTGAATCACAAAATAAACCCAGCATTTGATTTGGGTTGCTTGATTTTTCAGATTACTGTCACTTTTTATAAAGAACGTTCCTCAAAGAAGAATAGAATACATTTATTTTAAAGATATGATAATCATTCTGAATGAAGTTATCTTATTCAGACACTAGATGCCACAATTTTCCTAGGGTTTCCTTAATTTGCCTTTCAATATAATGGGAGCAGGGGGTAGGGTGGGCATGGGACCAGCAGAGAAGAATTTACCTTATCTTTATGTGTTAACTGCTGGCTTATCACATCCTCACAAATGCTGGATGAAGGAACCAAGTTATGTAATTGATAAAACAGTTCCACACTCTTCTGGTGGTGCTGAGGTGTCGCATCTCCCAGCTGGTTCCACAAGGTTAAAGCTACATGCTATTAAAAAGAAACATGTAAAAGTCACAGTGTTATACAATTATAAATGAGAACTTTTAAACATTTCCTATTAGGTGCAAACAAGCGTCTGACTGCCAGACCTAGAAGGTCTGAATATTCACTGTGTCACTAAAGTGAGATTTAAAAGTGTCGCTTTCCATCTGCTTGCCTCTTGTCATCCAGGTTTTTAGGATCTCTTACAACAGACACTCCTTTAACTAAATTTACTTTAAACACCAGATATGTTAGCACTTTTCACAGGGCCCGGATAAGCCCCCATTTCACTATTATAGTAACGTTTAGTAAAGTGATGCTAGAAGACACTCTCTTTAAGAGGTGTAAACCCCACACTGAAGGAAGTTTAATGTTTATGGTTGTACGGTTGCAAAGTGAAATATAATTCATAGTTCAAATATCCAAACTTCTTAAAACATAAAATAGGCTGTGTGTATTTCAGTGCTACATGTGTTAACACAGCATACGGTGATCTGTTACAGTCATCAGGGTTCACCACCACCACATGATAGAACCCAACTTTAATCTAGCCAGACGGACTATCTGAGGGATACATGACTTGAAGATTAAAAATTTTTATATATAAAGAATATACCTGCTTAAGCAAAATATACTTGATGCTCTTTCTATGCCAAGGATATCATATGTGCTGCTGTGACACAAATCAAAGGCTATGCATGTACCACGGACGATCATCAGACAATTTAGGGTTGGAAAACTTTTTCTGGATATTTTGGAGACCTGAGGTTGTACTCTATGAAAAGCAAAAGTGTTACAACCACTTCATCTGGAAATGTATCTTTCAGTATAAATGAACTTTTCTTTTTACCTCAATACTCCTCTCATTCTTTTTTCCTCCTCACAAAACTGAGGACCGGATTGGCCAAGCATACTGATCAAACATGGTACATGGTATCTTTTCCTTACAGTATGATGTTAGCAGGTGTTCAGTTAAGCCTGACTATCATCTTTGAAATCTCTGCTAAGCAAATCAGGTCGAGTGTCGTCTTAGTCATGCTTGTAGTTCTTAGAACTTACCTTGAAAAAGTCCGTCCTCTCAGCTATGTATCTCAGGTTGCCCGGCGTGAGAGGAGGTCTGATCACCACAGCTACTCGTCCCTGGTTTGGACTTAAGGGCTGGGCAGGCTCCACACTGTTGATGTTTTCCCCAGTGACCATGGCCACAGACTGCGTCAGTCCTACCAGGTCCATCACTAGTGAGATGGCAACACTCTGCACACGGAAATCACTCGCGTGGCTGCACGCGCTCATCAGCGTCTGGAGCCACAGCGGAGGCTGCACGTGCTCCCAGTCTGAAAGAGAAGCCGGAAGCCAACAGTCCATCCGAGTGAACCTTCGTGCATATTCTGTCTTCCAAGTTAATTTCTAAAAACAAAGCACTTCTATCTAAGAGCTTAGGCCTTGCTCTGTGAACAAAACCATGGTTTCTCACATACACTAGAGCTTCAAGAAAATAAAGCAGCAACAGGAATTTCATAATTTTTTTAACATGTATTTTTCTTATGCCAAGTCACACAATCCATTTTCTGTCCTAAAAAAGTTTATTAATCAACAATATTATGTAGCTCACTGACCTCTTGTGTGTGTTATACATAAATTTAAAGGAATGTAAATTTATATAATGCTAGTCATAATAAAGGAAATCAGCAGATCTGAATGTTACACTAATTTTCTCCAGAGAAAGGAGTTAATTTCCTCCTTAGCGTCTGCTTGTCACCAACAAACTGTGAGATATCATGATCACAAAATTCTCCAACATATCAATCTCCTCAAAATGACAGTATTTTGTTTCAAAAAACTTACAAATTAAAGCAACATTTTTGAAAATTAACTGGCTAAAAAATGAAATCAAATCCCAGTTTTAATATCTGAGCATTCCTTAAAATAAAGGGTGAGTGGGCGGGAAGCATGCTATAGAAGATATTTTTAAATAAACAGAACAGAGACCTTACCAGTGTCTGATTTTTCGGAGCGTAAGTCTGAGGTGTGGTTCCCCTCAGCAATGTAAACTGGGAAGCTGGAGCACTCCAGGAAGAGCTGGCAGGCAGCGAGGAAGGCAGAGAGGTATTCTTTTGAGGTTTTCTGTTTACTTATATTTCTCTCTTTTACGTCCCCCTGGGAATCCCTGTCGCAGTTCAAAATCTCCCCCTGTTCTCCACTGAGATCCCCTTGAAGCTCTGGAGCCAAACCCTGAGAGAAGGCGCTGCTCTGGATGATGTAGAGGCTGATGAGTCTGGTGAGAAACTGCTGGACGTACTCCAAGCAGCACTGCATTGCGGTTTTCTGGGCGGGCTTCCCACTTCGGGGTGCCGTCCCCTGAGCGATCATGGAAGGGGGCTGGATGATCGTTTCTTCAGACCCCACCGTGGAGGCCGTTTCTGTTTCAGAGGATGTGCTCCCGATCGGGATGGCAGCTGGCCCCTGCCCCTCACTCAGTTCTCTGTCAATGTCATCCGCTCGGTCTGCTTGATACTGTATGAACTCAGTGAACCCACTCTCTGACGAGCGACTACTGGGTGGATTTTCTCCATCTTCGAACACTTCGGTAGGATTTTCAAGAGAAACTGATGAGACCTGGTAGTCAGTAAAAAGAGCAGGAGGCTGAGTAGCTACATGTATATACTAGAAAGTAAAATTAAATAGTCCCATTTTGAAAGAAGTCAGCTATGGATTAGACTTATTCACAACTTAACTCACATTTCACAATTTAATCTATACATCTGGTTAACTCTTAAAACAGTTTCTACAATTGATTCATGTACCTATGATAACAGGAAATACTGAGAGAGTTCTAATTAATATATTAATATAAAGTCTTTCAAGAAATATGTTATTTGCTATATACATAACTTAAGCTTAGGTTCTTGATGGCAAAATATGTATATATAAAACTCTCTTAAGATCTATATCCTTGTTTCAAACTACTAACAATTTATTCAATTTACTTCATGAAATCACTTTCCTAATGTCTAAATAATGCATGGAAATGAGACATGCAAGGTTAAAAAAATTACATTTTAAGAACTAGAAATAAAATCTACTAGGTCTACTCTTCAGGATCATATGAAAGTGAAACCTCTATCTGAAATACGGAAAAGTTCTGTTTTAATGTTTGCCATTAATCTTACACTCTTTCAACGAACAGTTATTGAACCCACACTATTTGCCACATTAGGTACTAGCAATGAAAGGAATTATTTATAATCCAGAAGAGATAATTACAACACAAACAAAAAACAAACCAACTACTGAAGTAGAATAGAGCTAGAATAGATTAACTGTTCCTTCTCTATGAAGACAGGATGAGTATAATCATCAAGCATATTTTCTGGTTTAGTAAGTAAACAAAAGCTGAATACATCATGAACTCCTTGGGCAATTGTACCCGAGCACCGAATAAGATGACTAAACAGTGATCGTACGGACGATCCCTGAAGATATACACTCTAAATGCTGCCACAAAGCTGGGCCTCACCCAGAGTTCTTTGCCTCAGTGAGTGACACAACTGCTCATCCGACCAGGAAGGCAGACAGCTAGGGGCGCTGCTTGCTGCCTTGTCCACCTCTCCTCCCCACGCTCCCTACATCCATCCCAGGACAGTGGCCAAGGGTGCCGGCCATTAGATTGCTAAGGCTCTGACATCTTCCCATTCGGCAAATTACTAATCCTCTCCAGACCCAGGTCACCTAATCTGTGTAACAGAGATGGCAACATTTTGTACATTTAAGAATTACTATGAGGATTAAGATAGTGTATACAGTAGGGGAAAAAAGTGAAAGGGTTAGTCAGTCAGTTATGTCCAACTCTCTGCAATTCTATGTATAGTAGCCTGCCGGGCTCCTCTGTCCATGGAGGTCTCCAGGCAAGGATGCTGGAGTGGGTAGCCACTCCCTTTTCCAGGGGATTTTATCAACCCAGGGATCGAAGCCAGGTCTCCCACATTGTAGACAGGTTCTTTACCATCTGAGCCACCTGGGAAGCCCCTGTGATGCCTCAGTGAGTGACACAACGCTCATCCGACCAGGAAGGCAGACAGCTAGGGGCGCTGCTTGCTGCCTTGTCCACCTCTCCTCCCCACGCTCCCTACATCCATCCCAGGACAGTGGCCAAGGGTGCCGGCCATTAGATTGCTAAGGCTCTGACATCTTCCCATTCGGCAAATTACTAATCCTCTCCAGACCCAGGTCACCTAATCTGTGTAACAGAGATGGCAACATTTTGTACATTTAAGAATTACTATGAGGATTAAG
Source organism: Madoqua kirkii (assembly GCA_006408675.1). NCBI lineage: Eukaryota > Metazoa > Chordata > Mammalia > Artiodactyla > Bovidae > Madoqua > Madoqua kirkii. Next base: position 9,184 of record SJYC01016042.1, on the reverse strand, counting down.
ATAGTGTATACAGTAGGGGAAAAAAGTGAAAGGGTTAGTCAGTCAGTTATGTCCAACTCTCTGCAATTCTATGTATAGTAGCCTGCCGGGCTCCTCTGTCCATGGAGGTCTCCAGGCAAGGATGCTGGAGTGGGTAGCCACTCCCTTTTCCAGGGGATTTTATCAACCCAGGGATCGAAGCCAGGTCTCCCACATTGTAGACAGGTTCTTTACCATCTGAGCCACCTGGGAAGCCCCTGTGTATACAGTACTTGCCACTTATTAAACACTCAATAAACGTTAGCAATCACTCATTACCCTACCAATCCACTACTATAGCTTGTGGGCTTTTCCTCCTCAACACATGGCTGATGCATCCATTTCTGTCTTCACTCCCTCATGGTGTTACTACATGTTATCACCACCTCTCACCTGCAAAACTGCACGTCTCCCCACAACCATTTCTGTTTCTCAGATCCATTCCCCACACTGCAGTCAGAGTACTGTTTCTGATACACAAATCTGGCTATGTCACTTGCCTTTTTCCCTTCAGTGTCTTTCCATTGCTGCTAAGATAAAGAATAAAAGCCTTAGCACAGTGACAAGGCTCTGTAAGGCCTGGCCCCACCTGCGCGACAGCGGCGTCTCCCTCGCCCTGCGCGGCGCTCCCTGCGGCCTGAGAGCCTGTGCAGATGCTCCCGGCTCTGTCTACTCGTCCCGCCTCACCTGCGCTGACGCCTCTAGAGCTGCACTCAGACGACCCTTCCTCAAGGAAGCCTTCCCTGGCTCCTGATCTAGGTAAGGTCACCCCATTTCCCACATTCCGACCACTCTACACTTTCCTTCATACATTTATCACTGCTATAATTAAATGTGTAATTATTTGTTTAATGTGTGTCTCCCAAGTAGAAGGAAGGTGCTGGGAAGGGCAGAATTCACCAAGGTGTGCCCAGTCCACTGCTGGGTACACAGAGTGGGTGCTGAATGGAAGGAGGTTATTTTCTCTACTTCAAAGGTAAAACAACAACAATAACAACAACAACAAAAAACTGAGGCTCAGGGAAGTTCAATACAAAACTTGCCCAACATCACAGAAAATAAGCTCAATATTTAGCAGAAGAGCTCAGATTAGATGATTCCAAGTTCACACTCCCTTCACGGCAGCAGATCACTGTCTCTATAACAGCATAAGAACTATAACATAATGCCAAAGATTAAAGCTGGCCATTTGAACTGAACCTGTCCATTTTCCTCCTTTGAAAAATCTTGTATTAATACATTAAGAAAAAGACATATCTTGTTTAAATGGTAAAATTGTCATTAGCTTATTATTACTTCTGTATTAATCTTTTTCATATGAAGATTATAAAACAATGGGTGACATTATGTTAATAGAATTCATACTATAAATTCAGTTATATTTGCATACATTTATAATACTTAGTTGCATGCTCTATATAACTATGGTTCAGATAGCTATAATATAAAGTAACTTTTTGAAAATAGGAATGACATGTTTGGACATTTGGGTAGAGATCCAGGGCACTGATTTTACAAAAAAGTACTAAGTGCATGAAGACAAAATTAGATTTATAATTTTTAAAAGAATCATTCCATCAGTTACAGTGTCAAGAAAAAGAGATATAGAAAATACTCTCAGCTTTCAAATATGATCAATTTTAGACATCTTAGTGAAGATAATACCATCAAGTTTCAGTAAAAAACCTCCCCAAACAAAAAAACAACATAGATACTCTGGAAATAGGCAAGAAGATCAAAAGGTGGGGTGGGCAGGAAGCGCACCTAAGGTTCAGTTCAGTTCAGTTCAGTCACTCAGTCGTGTCCGATTTTTTGTGACCCTATGAATCGCAGCACGCCAGGCCTCCCTGTCCATCACCAACTCCCAGAGTTCACTCAGACTCATGCCCACTGAGTCAGTGATGCCATCCAGCCATCTCATCCTCTGTAGTCCCCTTCTCCTCCTGCCCCCAATCCCTCTCAGCATCAGAGTCTTTTCCAATGAGTCAAGTCTTTGCATGAGGTGGCCAAAGTACTGGAGTTTCAGCTTAAGCATCATTCCTCTCAAAGAAATTCCAGGGCTGATCTTCAGAATGGACTGGTTGGATCTCCTTGTAGTCCAAGAGATTCTCAAGAGTCTTTTCCAACACCACAATTCAAAAGCATCAGTTCTTTGGTGCTCAGCCTTCTTCACAGTCCAACTCTCACATCCATATATGACTACTGGAAAAACTATAGCCTTGACTAGATGGACCTTAGTTGGCAAAGTAATGTCTCTGCTTTTGAATATACTATCTAGGTTGGTCATAACTTTTCTTCTAAGGAGTAAGCCTCTTTTAATTTCATGGCTGCAGTCACCATCTGCAGTGATTTTGGAGCCCCCCAAAATAAAGTCTGACACTGTTTCCACTGTTTCTCCATCTATTTCTCATGAAGTGATGGGACTGGATGCCATGATCTTCGTTTTCTGAATGTTGAGCTTTAAGCCAACTTTTTCACTTTCCTCTTTCACTTTCATCAAGAGGCTTTTTAGTTCCTCTTCACTTTCTGCCATAAGGGTAGTGTCATCTGCATATCTGAGTTTATTGATATTTCTCCCAGCAATCTTGATTCCAGCTTGTGTTTAGCCATCACCAGCTCCCAGAGTTCACTCAGATTCATGTCCATCGAGTCAGTGATGCCATCCAGCCATCTCATTCTCAGTTGTCCCCTTATCCTCCTGCCCCCAATCCCTCCCAGCATCAGAATCTTTTCCAATGAGTCAACTCTTCACATGAGGTGGCCAAAGTACTGTAGTTTCAGCTTTAGCATCATTCCTTCCAAAGAAATCCCAGAGTTGATCTCCTTCAGAAGACACTTACTCCTTGGAAGAAAAGTTATGATCAACCTAGATAGTGTATTCAAAAGGAGAGACATTACTTTGCCAACTAAGGTCTGTCTAGTCAAGGCTATGGTTTTTCCTGTGGTCATGTATGGATGTGAGACTTGGACTGTGAAGAAGGCTGAGTGCCGAAGAATTGATGTTTTTGAACTGTGGTGTTGGAGAAGACTCTTGAGAGTCCTTTGGACTGCAAGAAGATCCAACCAGTCCATTCCATGGAGTAAGCATCTTTTAATTTCATGGCTGCAGTCACCATCTGCAGTGATTTTGGAGCCTCAAAAAATAAAGTCTGACACTGTTTCCACTGTTTCCCCATCTATTTCCCATGAAGTGGTGACCGGATGACATGATCTTCTTCCTGAATGTTGAGCTTTAAGCCAACTTTTTCACTCTCCTTTTTGATGAAAGCTATTATCATCTTATCCTCCCAATTTCACTTTTGAGAAAACTGAAGCTCACCAAAGTTATCAAACACATAGCACCTGAATTTTAAACCCAACAGTTCAATTCCAGAACCCATTTGTTTAAATAATGTATTCCAAATTGTCTTATCCCCAAATGTGCTAAATCCTGCCCTCAGAGAAGAGTGTGCTTGAGAAGACGTTCCAAAGCCTATTTATTATACACTTTCCCTAAAAGTAAATGCCAAGACCCATGAACACTTCCTATAAATGAATAATGCAGTGAAAACTTCAGAAATGTATAGATTGGTGTCATGGAAAGTCTGCTTCCCTAACGAGTTTATCTTTGATCAGTGGTTCATTTACATAGATTTTGTCTGTGTGTCAATCCTCGTGATGTGTGGCACTGCATATTTTAGAGCTTGACATATGCATTCTTTTCACAAGCCACGTTTCACAGCAGCCTCCATTGTCTATGATAATGTAGAAAGCACGTCAGTAATAAGGCCCAGTTTCTTTCCACATTATGTGAAGACAGTTATTCAGACAAGTCTAACAACTGTTCTACCCTACAGATAGGTGTGTTCACTAGATTGCCATATTTCCCTGTGGATAAAATATCTATTTATTCAGGAGCATACATGAAGTGTCGGACACTGAGCGACTTCACTTTCACTTTTCACTTTCATGCATTGGAGAAGGAAATGGCAACCCACTTCAATGTTCTTGCCTGGAGAATCCCGGGGACAGAGGAGCCTGGTAGGCTGCCATCTATGAGGTCACACAGAGTCGGACACGACTGAAGTGACTTAGCAGGCAGCAGTAGCATATCTAGTAAACACCCCCTCTCTTCTCTGCACTGAGCCTAGGATAAGAGGTTCACAAGAAATAAATAACTCTTTTACAGACAGTCCAGGGAGTCACAGAGTTTGACATGACTGAGCAACTGATTACACAAGGGAGAGAGACAAAAAGACCCATAATTAAGAATAATTATTATTTAAAATAAAACCTACAGGGTTCAACCAACACTGTAGATCTATGCCTGGATGCCTGTAACAACCTTACTCTTATTAGAATAGACAGGGAAATCCTTTCTGGAGTGGTAGCATTGGGGTTCACCCTGACAAATTCAGAAGATTGAGAAGACGTGTGCAAGGAGTTGTCTTTAATCCAAGTACTCAGGAAATGTAGAATCTGTGTTTTTCAAGTGTTGTTAAAATGAGAGAACCGGGAAGCCACATTTGTTCCTCCCTTTTATGAAATATAATTGCCTTCTTTCCTTCCTTGGTTGTGAAAGTGTGAATTGTTCAGTCGTATCCAACTTTTTGCGGCCCCATAGACTGTAGCCCTCCAGTCTTCTCTGTCCATAGGATTGTCCAGGCAAGAATACTAGAGTGGGTAGCCATTCCCTTATCCAGGGGAACTTCCAAACCCAGGGATCGAACCCTGGTATTCTGCATTACAGACAATTCTTTATCATCTGAGCTACCAAGGAAGCCCTTCTTGGTTATATATATATTCAATCAAGATGAACGTTAATCAGGGTCCCACAGTCCCCCCAATGGCATAGTTCCTATCCTAAGTCTAGGCTTTGTGCTACCTTTGGATTTGAAATGGGGCACAGCCACCAGGAGGAGGTAATGTGAACAGAGACATAACTTGGTGCCTGAGAAACTTTGGAGCTCCCAGACCTGTAGAGCAAACCCCAGAACAGCCTCTGACACTCGATATCAGTTGAAAAATAAAGAAGGAATGGATGAAACATTCTGAGCACCTATCCCCTCACCTGTCACATCAGATAAATACTGAATAATTGATACAGTTATACAAGGTTTCAATTAAAGTGTTTAGTTCAGGGCTAGGCTCATGGAAAACCTGAAAGTGATGGTCGTCACTGTGATGAAGAGGCAGAGACTAAGAAGACGTATACAGTGACATTCATTTGTATTTCTCTGCAATGACCAGCACACTGCCCTTAGCTTGCAAGCTAATTAGGTGCTAGCGCTTATGAGACATGTACATGGGGTCTGAGGACTTTATTCCTTGTGGACAAGACCTCCGATGTATTATTTATCATTGATTTTCATGTCTCAGGCACCTACATACTCTACATGCTTAATAAATATCTGACACATAATTAGTTGATTTAGGGAGTTTCCACTCCCTTCAGAATATCACTCTTCAAGAAAGAGACTTGTGTAGTTTGTTTTTTCTTTTTTTGGACTGGGGCTATGATTTCTTCAATACTAGTGAAAGTAAGGTCTGGGAATCTGTCCCCAAATGGAATTTACTGACTTCAATGTCACGGTCCATCAGTGACCAAAATGTGCCTTGTAACTGCCACAGCTTTCCCCAAGCTCAGCAAAGGAATGACTTACCCTCTGGGTGGGTTGTTCAAGAAGAAAAGCCTGTCTGTTACAGGAATAGCCACATCCAGGAGAAACGGCAGCAGCTGTGGGTGGCTCCCGGTGAGTTGGCTCTGACCATGAAGAAGACCGAGATGCATAAATTCTCAGGCAGGTTTTAAGCCAGTTAAGCTCCTGAAGGGGAATATGAGTTGGGCTCCTTGGAAACTGGAACCCTGCTTAATTTACCTGTCAAAGAGCCTGATGGATTTGTCCATGGAGTTTTTAAATAGAAGATAAAGCTCTTCATTCTGCATGCTTCTTCCCTGCAGTGGAGAACATATCCATCACTTGCCCAGATCAGTGTGGCTAATTCAGGTCTTCAGCCCACCCCATTGAGTACTCTGTCTCAACTGTGTAAATATCATTATTTGGAGTGGAATTTAAAGATCGCCAATTGTGCTCTCAGTCTGTTTTCCAACAAAGGCTCTAGGGAGCCGGATCCACAGTAGCCTCTTGTCAGTGGTCTGCTGGCATGCCCAGCAGTGGCAGCCTGGCATGTCACCATCAAAGACATCCAGACTTTGAGACCTAGAAGGGCTTGAGGAGAAGTGAGAGCTTACAAAAGTGGAATGCTCAGCCCACATCATGTCATTGTTCAGTGGTTCACTCATGTCCAACTCTTTGCAGCCCCATTGACTGCAGCACACCAGGCTTCCCTGTCCTTCTCCATTTCACAGAGCTTGCTCAAACTCATGTACATTGAGTCGGTGATACTTTTCAGCCATCTTATCCTCTGTCGTCCCCTTTTCTTCCTGCTTGCAATCTTTCCCAGCATCAGGGTCTTTTCTAATGAGTCAGCTCCTCGCATCAGGTGGCCAAAGTATTGGATCTTCAGCTTCAGCATCAGACTTTCCAATGAATATTCAGGATTGATTTCCTTTAGGATTGACTGTTTTGATATCCTTGCAGTCCAAGGGTCTCTCAAGAGTCTTCTCCAACACCACAGTTCAAAAGCATCAATACTTCAGAGCTCAACTTTCTTTATGGTCCAACTCTCACATCCATATATGACTACTGGAAAAACCATAGCTTTGACGAGACAGACCTTTGTCAGTAACGTCTCTGCTTTTTAATATGCTGTCTAGGTTTGTCATAGCTTTTCTTCCAAGGAGCAAGCATCTTTTAATTTCATGGCTGCAGTTACTATCTGCAGTGATTTTGGAGCCCAAGAAAATAAAGTCTGTCACTGTTTCAGTTGTTACCCATCCCAGTGATGGGACCAGATGCAATGATCTCATTTTTTTGAAGGTGAATTTTAAGCGAGGTTTTCACTCCCTTCTTGCACCTTCATCAAGAGAATTTTTTAGTTCCTCTTCCCTTTCTGCCATAAGAGTGGTATCATCTGCATATCTGAGGATATTGATATTTCTCCCGGCAATCTTAATTCTGATTTGTGCTTCATCCAGCCCCACATTATCACGATGTACTCTGCATTAAGTTAAATAAGTAGGGTGGCAATATACGTACTCCTTTCCCAATTTGGAACCAGTCTGTTGTTCCATGTCCAGTTCTAACTATTGATTCTTGACCTGCATACAGATTTCTCAGGAGACAGGCCAAGTGGTCTGGTATTACCATCTCTTCAAGAGTTTTCCACAGTTTGCTGTAATTCACAAAGTCAAAGACTTTAGCATAATCAATGAAGCAGAAGTAGACGTCTTTCTGGAATTCTCTTGCTTTTTCTATAATTCAGTGGATGTTGACAATTTGATCTCTGGTTCGTCTGCCTTTCTTAAAACCAGCTTAAACATCTGGAAGTTTTCGTTTCACACACTGTGGAAGGCTAGCTTGGAGAACTTTGGGCATTACTTTGCTAGTGTGTGAAATAAATGCAATTGTGTAGTAGTTTTAATATTCTTTGGCATTTCTTTTCTTTGGGATTGGAATGAAAACTGACCTTTTCCAGTCCTGTGACCACTGCTGAGTTTTCCATATTCATTGGTATATTGAGTACAGAATTTTAACAGCATCATCTTTTACGATTTTCAATAGCTAAGCTGGAATTCCTACACCTCTACTAGCTTTGTTCATAATGATACTTCCTAAGACCCATTTGATCTCACACTCCAGGATGTCTTGCTCTAGGTGAGTGATCACACCATCATGGTTATCTGGGTCATGAAGATCCCATTGTATAGTTCTGTGTATTCTTGCCACCTCTTCTTAATATCTTCTGCTTTTGTCAGGTCCACACTGTTTCTGTCCTTTATTGTGCCCATCTGTGGATGAAAAGTTCCCTTGGTATCTCTAATTTTCTTGAAGAGATCTCTAGTCTTTCCCATTCTATCGTTTTCCTCTATATCTTTGCATAGAACAGTTAAAAAGGCTTTCTTATCTCTCCTTGCTATTCTGCATTCAGATGGATATATCTTTCCTTTCCTCTTTTGCCTTTCTCTTCTGTTTTTTGCTCAGCTATTTTTACAGCCTCCTCAGACAACTCTTTTGCCTATTTTCATTTGTTTTTCTTGGATATGGGTTTGACCATCATCTCCTATACAAGATTATGAACCTCCATCCATAGTTCTTCAAGTACTCTATCAGATCTAACCCCTTGAATTGACTTGTCATTTCCACTGCTTAATTGTAAGGGATTTGATTTAGGTCATACCTGAATGACCTAGTAGTTTTCCCCTACCTTTTTCAATTTAAGTCTGAATTTGGCAATAAAGAGTTAATGATCTGAGCCACAGTCAGCTTCTGGTCTTGTTTTTGCTGACTGTATAGAGCTTCTCCATCTTAACCTGCAAAGAACATAGTCAATTTGATTTTGGTATCAACCATCTGGTGACGTCTTTGCATAGAGTAATCTCTTGTGTTGTTGGAAGAGAGTATTTTCAAAGATCAGTGTGTTCTGTAGGCAAAACTCTGTTAGCCTTTGCCCTACTCCATTTTGAATTCCAAGGCCAAACTTGCCTTGAAGTTTGTTACTTGCTACTCTGGATATCTTTTGACTTACTTTTTCATTTCAGCCCACTCCACAGTTTCTCACAATTTTTCAGTCTTCTTTAGTCCACTCCCCTCAGGATTCTGCACATTCTTATCCTCTCATAAGGAAGCACACTTTGGCAGGCAGGAATTAAAAAATAGACAAGTCTTAGAGATTCCTGGTCTCCATGAAATATAAGGAAGAGAAACATTATGAATTCTGGGTGCAGAATATCTATTAATATACAACCCTTGGACTATATGTTTTAACAGAGACAGAAGAATCAACATAAAACCACTAATAAATACTGTGTGCCTGTTTGATTCACAGTTTTATAACAATTATAAATGTAAGCACAAATGTGAATTTACATAACATCTTTATCCTTCAGTTGCCAGTAATAACATATAATTCCATTTATTTCAGCAAGGTGAACTGAATACAAAAATTTCCACATTTCCTATATTATTTTGTTTCTTTCTAAAAGTGCTCTTTTTAACAATGGAAATAAGTAATTGAATTCAAGTTCTTCTGGCAGAAAAAAGTATTACAAACAAAACATTCATAT